>WITN01001228.1:0-22666 GCA_015025155.1 Lactarius quietus
AAACGATCAAGCGATGTCAAACCGTGACACAGAAGGCCCCACCATGAGTCAGAGATAACACTATGTGACTCACTATCGTCCAATCATTGTCCGGCGCAACATCAGCGCATGATAAGTACAGCCATCAGGCAACATCAGAATGTTCCAATCAGAAACAACCTAAACAGGACAGAGCCTAACCGAGTTGGGAATCCCGCATCCAACTATACCCTCTCAGGAATTATATCTCGACCTGAGGTAACCGCTGTTCCCCCGTGACTTATCCTTTAGACCAGATTCACGTGGTCTGGGGGTTGCTGATCACATGACTAATCACGTGACTCAGACTTACACAGTCCTAAACGAACGATATCGCCAGTGTTGTTGTCCACAATGAAATGATCTTCAGTACTCAACATTCGCGCGACCTCATATGTCTCATCTGCATCCATCTGCAGCGTATCTTCATCCTCTTCTTCAGTGAACCGCACTTCAGGGGGTCTTCAGCCTTCACAGGCAATGCGAATCGTACTTTCATCAGCTTGGTGACACCGCTGGCCATGACACGTGATCCGCACGTGACAGAACACCTCATTCCCATTATCCTCTCATCTACCTGGCTTGACCAACTTTTGTTGATCGATGTCCGGACAACTGTTATTAACCATTATGAGACAGAAGCTAATCGAGGACGAGTCAAGAGTGGGCTATCAGCCCAGAAGATCTCTGCCATGAAGCGCAAGCGTGACAACCCTCGCTTTTCTAAGCAGGGTGGTCAGCAGCAGCCTTCATCGTCTACTGCACCCTCTAACCAGCAGCGGTCTAACAACCAGCGCGGTACTAGAGGTGCAGGACGTGGCAAGTTTGTCAAAGGCAAGGGCCGTGGTAAACCTCAAGGCCACTCCCACATCGCATCTGTCGCTGCACTCCCATCTCCCACTTCATCCACAATCGCCCATATTGGGCATTCATCTATTACCACCTGCACCGTCTCTAAGTCCCCTCCTACTACTAGGACTCCGGGCATCTATCCCTCTGTAAACAACGCACTTACGCTCGCTGAGCATTTGGAAGTCCCAGCGACTATCCAAACGACGAAGACGCTTGAGCAGCACTTCTCTGATTTCAATCAAGAAGTCCACACACGTTCCAATTGGAACCACGACGAGGAGTATGACTCCGAAGTCGATATCGACATGTCGCAGCCGGGTCCTTCCAATCAAACGGAGGACTTTGAGTGCACAACTACCTACGGTGCGTCAGAATTGGCCTCCATCTTCGATGATATGTCATTGGACTCATGTGACTCTGATAAAGAGAATCGTGCTCCAACTCCTGAAACAGGAGAGTATGAACTACACGAAGAAGGGTATGTTGATCATCCTTCTCTTCCTCCTCTGGAAGTTGCTGTTGTCTCTGGCAAAACCTACCATCTTTATACTAAAGATGCATATGGTAAAGCTACACATACACAAACCATTAGAGCTCGTAGTTCAAACGAGCTGATGGATATTGTTTACAGACAACATCAGGACTTTGTGCGTAGGCAAGGAGAAGCCATGATGTGTGGAGAGGTGTTGGTGCTTACAACTCCAGAGATGTGAAACACAGACCTAATTTATGGGTCTCGTGCACCAACGCCTGAGCCTGATCTTTCAGCTTGGGACCCGATGATGAACAGCGAGGACACTGTTTCCCTTGATTGGGGAACAGATGAAGAAAGGTATGCCTTTCTCACACAGCACTTATACAATGCTGACAATCAGACAGCCTTGGACCTCTTACTAAAAAGTATAAGGATACCAAGTTGTAAAAATAAAAATGTACCGTCTGTAGTGTCTCCATTGTACAGTATGAATATCGGCGCGCTTGATGTCTTGAAATGCGAGCATGGCCAATTTTTCACACAGTGTGCTAAGTGTCGAGAAAAAATAAGCTCCATGTGTGTTACGTGCGGGCAGCACGTGAGCCTGACTTAGGCAACTAAGGGGTGAACGTGGTGACTTAGCGAATTCCTAACTCTAGCGCGAAGGCAGAGTATCGTCTCAACGCTCGAAGGCGGAGTTCTTGTTTTGTCGTGTAGACACGAGTCGCGACCCCGAAGGATGAGAGAGAGAGAGAGAGAACAGCTTCGGATAACAAGTCGAGAATGGTACAAGAAATCCAAGCTATCGACTACAACAGTTGATAGCTTCCTTATATCCTATCCGCGCGATCCGCCTTCGTCAGCGAGACTGCCACTACTACTAGTCTGCTAGGTAATCGTCCACAGGTGTACAGTCATCATATCGTAAGTCATCAGTCAGCTACCAGTCATCCATCAGTAAGCCATCAGTCATCGTACAGCAATCCGTCAGTCAGCCATCCGTATAGTACAGTAAGTGTCCCCTTGATCACGCCCCCTTGGTTATCGGTTAGGTCAGATACCTACTATGACCCGGGACGTTACATCACCCCCTTCACAAGGGTGAGCGCCCTCGCTCTACCACCCAATTGGGCACTGCGGTTAGTCCTACGTCCGTCTCGTGCTCGTCCCGTATTCTCAAAAGGGCGTGAGCCCTACCCAACCGTCGTGCGGAGTGACGCGAGCGGTCGACGTGGACGAAGATGTCGTCCTCGAGCTGCTTGATTGCTACCTCGAGCTCCTTGATGACTTCCTGGGATGCGCGGTAGCGCCTTACTTCTGCGGCGAGGGAAATATCCCCTAACCGAGCAAGGGCCTCATCAACCTGGCGTCGTCCTCGGAAGTCAGCCCGTAGGTACTGTAGCTCCTCGCGGGTGTACTCAGCTGCGGGCCCCATGTCTCAACATGGCTCGGCGTGTATGTCTCCTCGGTATACTGGCGTATGACGCCCCATCGTCCCGAAAACCTCCGGGTTGTCGCACATTCGTACCCGCACGTATCGGGCGGGGATGCGACGCCCCTCGTGTTCGATAACCATAGGGACCCAGTTCATCCCGTTGTTGAGGACGAAGCCACTGGGGGTAAGCGATACGGTACGGATAGGGCGCCTCGGCGCATCCGCTCGGCGCGTATGGACGGGTGAGGTGTCGCGTGCTTCGGCGTAAGACGGTAGCCCTCGCATGGCGTACCCTTCCTCCGCAGTCGGTCCATAGACGATAGCAACTGGCGGTGCTCGTCCTTCGTCATCCATGGTTTCGTCGGTAGCGTCCGCTTCTTCTTCTTCGTTGTTGACTCGAGGGGGGATGCGCATGGGAGCACAGTGACAGTATTCTTGGGGATTATCGCACCTGGTGCAGATAATGTTTGCGTCGTGGTATGAGCCATCGGAGGACTCGTCGCTGTCATATCGGTCGACAGCGGTGGTGGACATGAAGGCGGTGGAGGGCTGGAGGATACTTGCCTCATCAACCTCTGTATCCTCGTCCGTCTCTCCTGCGGCGTCATCTTCGTCACCTGATCCAGTCGCCATGAGGTCATTACCTCCTTCAACAACCCGTAGTCCCTCCTCATCTGCCTCCACTCTTCCGCTTGCGGGTGTGGGGAATCGCCGGCGAGCCTCGGCCAGGTCTCGTTCTCGCTGCTCTCGTTCTCGCTGCTCTCGTTCTCGCTGCTCTCGTTCTCGCTGCTCTCGTTCTCGCTGCTCTCGTTCTCGCTGCTCTCGTTCTCGCTGCTCTCGTTCTCGCTGCTCTCGTTCTCGCTGCTCTCGTTCTCGCTGCTCTCGTTCTCGCTGCTCTCGTTCTCGCTGCTCTCGTTCTCGCTGCTCTCGTTCTCGCTGCTCTCGTTCTCGCTGCTCTCGTTCTCGCTGCTCTCGTTCTCGCTGCTCTCGTTCTCGCTGCTCTCGTTCTCGCTGCTCTCGTTCTCGCTGCTCTCGTTCTCGCTGCTCTCGTTCTCGCTGCTCTCGTTCTCGCTGCTCTCGTTCTCGCTGCTCTCGTTCTCGCTGCTCTCGTTCTCGCTGCTCTCGTTCTCGCTGCTCTCGTTCTCGCTGCTCTCGTTCTCGCTGCTCTCGTTCTCGCTGCTCTCGTTCTCGCTGCTCTCGTTCTCGCTGCTCTCGTTCTCGCTGCTCTCGTTCTCGCTGCTCTCGTTCTCGCTGCTCTCGTTCTCGCTGCTCTCGTTCTCGCTGCTCTCGTTCTCGCTGCTCTCGTTCTCGCTGCTCTCGTTCTCGCTGCTCTCGTTCTCGCTGCTCTCGTTCTCGCTGCTCTCGTTCTCGCTGCTCTCGTTCTCGCTGCTCTCGTTCTCGCTGCTCTCGTTCTCGCTGCTCTCGTTCTCGCTGCTCTCGTTCTCGCTGCTCTCGTTCTCGCTGCTCTCGTTCTCGCTGCTCTCGTTCTCGCTGCTCTCGTTCTCGCTGCTCTCGTTCTCGCTGCTCTCGTTCTCGCTGCTCTCGTTCTCGCTGCTCTCGTTCTCGCTGCTCTCGTTCTCGCTGCTCTCGTTCTCGCTGCTCTCGTTCTCGCTGCTCTCGTTCTCGCTGCTCTCGTTCTCGCTGCTCTCGTTCTCGCTGCTCTCGTTCTCGCTGCTCTCGTTCTCGCTGCTCTCGTTCTCGCTGCTCTCGTTCTCGCTGCTCTCATTCTTCTTGATCGCGTTCTGCGGCTGCCCTGACGTGTTCGACGGCAGAACAGAATGGGTCGTCCACATTGTTGTTGTTGTCGTACGTGGTGAACTCGCTGGTGTGAGGGAGGTCGAGGCTGATGATGGTGAGTGGAACATGGGACATGTTAAGAGTGGGTTTAGGGGATGCGTCCATCAAAGGTCCTGTTGAGACTGCTTTTATGTGAGTCTCGGCAGTTGGATTGGCTTGTTTGTACTTCCTTATCTCTTCGTCCGCATGCACGTCGTCCCACGGGACCCACTGGTTGTCCGAGTCGGCGTACCCTTTCCACTTGATTAGGTACTGCAGTTTACGCCCCCTTCCGCGTCTTCTTGAGTCTAGTACTTTTTCGACCTCGTATTCTTCCACGTCTCCTACCAATTCTGGTGGTGGGCGCTGATAGTTTACGCCGTGAGTCATGGTTTCTTTGTAAGGGGTCAGGAGATCTGTGTGGAAGACATCATGGATGCTCCACTGCGTGGGAAGCTCGAGTCGATAGTTTACAGGAGACATCACCTGGACTATCCGAAATGGTCCATGTCTCCTCGGCGCAAGCTTCGTGGTTGGTTGGTTAGTACGTAGGTGGCGTCCTTCGAGCCAGACCCTGTCTCCTATCTGGTATTTGGGGGTGTCACAATGCTTGATCCATGACTGTTGCGCGCGCCTCATGTGATTCTGTGCCTGCTCCCGTATCTCCTTCAATTGTTCTAGTCTCTTCTCGACCCTTGGTATTGGTGACTTCTTATCTGTCCAGTTAGTAATAGGGTGATAACCCATTAGTAACCTGAACGGCGTTTCGCGTGTGGACTCATTGGCCCAATTATTGTGTGCGAATTCTGCTAACGCCAGATGGTCTGCCCAATTGTTCTGTCTCTCGTTAGCCCAGAGCCTGAGGTATTGCTCCAGCCATTGGTTGGTTCGTTCTGACTGTCCATCCGTTCGTGGATGATAGGCAGTTGAGATATTCTGCGTATCCCTAGGACTTGGCACAGTTCTCTTGTGAACTTCGATGCGAATCGGGGGTCTCTATCGCTGATGATCTTCGAGGGTAGTCCAAACCGCGCTACGACATGCTTCGCGTATAATGCCGCAGTTTCTTCTCCCGTGATTTCTTCTTTGCATGGTATGAAAATGGCTGCCTTGGAGCAGTCGTGATCTGTAACTGTGAGTATTGAGTCGTACCCCCTTGATATGGGGAGCTTAGTAATGAAGTCCATTGCTACCACCTCGAACGGTAGTGCCTCGATCTGTGGAAATATTGGCTGCAGTGGCGCTCTTTTCTTCTGCGTGTTGACCTTGCATCGTTGACATTCTGCACATCCTTGGACGTAGTCCGCAATGTCTTGTTTCATGGTTGGCCACCAATAGTGGCGCTCCACCAATTGCGTTGTTCGGCTGATTCCTGGATGCCCATGAATAGGTGGGTCATGGTGCGTGGAAATTACTTCTCTGATTTCCTCCATTGGTCCTGTTACAACGAGCTGTTGTCCTCGGTACCACCAGAGTCCATCTGCTTTTGTCAGTTTGTGGGGGTCGACCCACTTGCGTATCCTTTGTTCGTCCTGTTGCTGGGTGGTCATAGCTGTTTGTACGAATATTTTGTCTGGTAACACGACGACATTCTCGTTATCCTTTTCTCCTTGATCATAGTCGGGTCATCGAGATAGGGCATCGGCCCTTCCGTTGGCTGTTCCTTTGACGTGGTGTATCTCGAAGTTGTATTCCGCTAGTTCCAATACTTCTCTTGCAATTCGGCGACTGATCTTTTGCGGGTCTCGCCAGTATCGAAGGTTAAGATGGTCGGAGAAAATGTGTACTTTATGTGGTGAACCCGCCAACAGGTGTCGCCAGTTTCGCAAGGCCTTTACGATGGCTAACAACTCTAGGTTGTAGATGTCGTAGTTGCGTTCGGCGGCGTTGAGCGTTGCCGAGTAGTAGCCTACAGGATGTCGTTTCCCGTCTTGTTTCTTTTGCAGTAGTACCGCTCCGACCGCGAATCCTGACGCGTCCACTTCTAGGTCGAATTGTTGGGTTTGATCTGCATGCGCCAATATAGGTTCTGTGGTGACTCGTTGTTTAAGCGTGTCAAACGCTACTTGATGTCTTGTTTCCCACTGCCATGGTTCATCTTTTCATGTAAGCTCGTTGAGCGGCTTGGCGATGTTGGCGAATCCTCTGATAAACTGCCGATAAAAATTGCAAAAACCGAGGAATGATCGTATGTCCTTCACTGATGTGGGTGTTTGCCAATCGCGGACGCCCGAAATTTTGATGGGGTCCATGCGTGTCACCCCCTCTTCAAGGATTACCCCCAGGTAATCAATACTGGGAGCATTGAAGACACATTTCTCGGGTTTGAAAAATAGATCGTTCTTCTGTGCTATGGCGAGCACGTCGCGGACTGCGTCTTGGTGTTTCTCGATTGCTTGTGGTTGCCTCTTGGTTGCTATGGCGATATCGTCCATATATACTCTGATTGCTGTTCTGGTCGCTTCGTGTTTCGTGATTATTGGTTGATAGATGGTGTTCATGAAGCTTTGGAATGTTGCCGGCGAGTTGCACAAGCCAAAGTACATGACGGTTGGTTCAAATAGTCCTCGGCGTGTTTTGAACGTGGCTTTGGGTTCGTCTCCTTCTTTGATCCTGATATTGTTGTAGCCTTGTCGGACGTCGAGCTTGCTGAATATCTGAGCCCCTCCAAGATCCCTGGTTAGATCATCAATGAGAGGGAGTGGGTATTGATTTCGTATGGTCCACTCATTGATCTTCCGGTAGTCCTGTACTGGTCGTAGTTTCCCGTCCTTCTTTTTGATAAAAAAGAAAGATGATGCGTACGGGGATTTTGAGGGACGAATATATCCCTTTTCTAGTTGTTCGTCGATGAATTCGTCTAGTGCTGCGTCTTCTACCCTTGTCATTGGGTATACTTTGCAGTCGATGACGTCTGGTGCTCCCTTTTTGAGTTCGATTGCGTGGTCGCAACTTCGTTTTGGTGGGAATCTTTTTGCTTCTTCTTCACTGAATACCTGCGCGAATTGTTGGTATTCTTTTGGTATTTCGACGCTCTTGGTATATTGCTTGGCGTCTATCGCAAGCTCGACCGCTGATCGTCGCCCATATACTTGTTCTTCTAATGTCGTCACGATTTGTTCCTTTGCTTCGGTAGTGAACATTCGTGAGACTTTGCTATCGCTTCGTTCTTCGTTGAGCAGCCTTGCTAGTACGGCTCTTCTGTCGTTTGGGTTGACTGATCGTAGTACTATAGGAAGCTGTTTTTCGTCAATGGTGGCGTGTCGCCAACTGAACCGTGGTTCATAGGTTGCGAGCCATGGGTATCCTAGCAGTACGTCTTCCTTGCCAATGTCGGTGATTAGGAAGCGCATTTCTCTTTGGGTTTTTCCTGTTTCCACGTTGAGCGTGAGGTAGTGCGTGATCTGCCCCGCTTTATTAGTGGTATCGTCGATGTTATAGATGTTTTTGGGCTTATCTAACGCCCGTTGTCCCAATCCCATTCTTTTGACGAATTGCGGATGGATAAAATTGTCAGTGGCTCCTGAGTCCACTAACGCTTTGATGTCGGCCATGTTGTAACTTGCACGAATGGATACTGGTACTCGCATAGATCGGTAGCGCATAATGTACACAGAGTTACAACGTATTGCCCTCACCCAGGCCGCCGGGTTCAGGCGTTTCCAAAATCCTGGCCCATCAGTTGCTGTAGGACCAGGTCTTTTACTTCTTCGTCATCTCCTGCGACTCCCCGCAGCCATTCTGCGGCCTTCTCCTCCTTGGTTGTTGCTGTCTCGGTTGCGCGCGTCTGTATATCTCGGCGCCTTCTTGGTTGTCTGCAGTCGCGGCTGATGTGACCCATCTTCTGGCAGTTATAACACTGCGTTTGGCTGTGGTCCCGCTTGAACTGTCTTTGTATGAACCCCCCTCGGGGTGGAAATGGCGGTTGCGGGGGTCTAGCATTCCTGGGATGGTTTGCTATTATGTCTTCTGCCCCTGCCAATCGTCCTCGTACGCGATCTGCGGATGTGTCCATTCGGTCGTCGTTCTGTAGTGGTGCTAGCAACTTAGCTAGTGCTCCTCCTGTGGCTCACCCTGGTTTGAAGGCGTCTAGATTTCCCCGGACCGTTTGCATATGGATCCACTTTTGTTGCCTCTTCAGGGCGGATTCTCTCCATTCTTCATAGTTTCGGGGATCGTCATGTTGATACATGGTTTCGTATAGGGCGCGTGGTAGTCCTCTGGTGAAGTATTTGAGTGTTTGCTCCGCGTTGATGTTGTACCCCGCATGTCGAACGAGTTGTTCGAATTGTGCGATGTAGTCGTCGATTTTTCCATCCTTCATGTGAATACCAGCATCGAGCTGGGCTTGTGCTCGTTCTTTGCTAAGGACATCGCCGAATTGTCTTTGAAAGGCGTGGAGTAGATTCTCCCACAGCCTGTTGTCGAATTGATTGGTGCCCGTGGCGACTTCATTGACGAGCCATCGGCTTGCCGACATGACCCATTGGTTAACCGCGTTTCCCTGGATGTATGTGAGAAACAACATAGCTTTTTGATATTTATTCAGCATGGCTGAATGGTTGGCGTTGACTCCTGCGTAGACCTCCCATTGGAGGATGAATGCTTCGGCTTGTGATCTGTTTCCTGTGAATGTAGGTGGGGGTTCCCAATGAACTTGTCATTTCCCCGTGTGCGTTGTGGGCTACTGCAGGCCCTCCTAGAGGTGGTCCTCCTCCTCCGCCTGGTGGTCCTCCTCCTCCGCCTGGCGGTCCGTTATCCCGTCGTCGTAAAGGTGGGAACGGTCTATTCTCGGGTGATGGTATCCTGTTGCGGTTGAGCCGAAACTCGTAGAACATTTCTGTTCCTTCAGGGATGCTTGGTGCGTCGGGGACGTCCGGTCCCATTGCTCGGTGAGCGGCTTCCATGTCTTCTGGCTGTAGTTGTTGGACGTGACCTGTCTGCTCGTTTATGACAAGTTGGGGTGGCGAAACTGCTGTTTGAGTAGTCATGTAGCTGTATGGTATCCCTCTGATTGGTTCGGGGATGTGTAACTCAGCTGTTTGTGCGGCTAGTGCATCTACCTCTGGTGATTGCACTGCGATTTCCTCTGGTTCCACTGCTTCACTTCGTGGTGTTGGTGACCTTTCACTGGTACGGCTCAAATACTGCTGGTGTTACTGATCGTAGTTGGAATTCGGTCCGTGGTGGTTCCAATTCAAGAGTGTTGTCCTGTTGGCCGTCGATGGGCCCTTGTTGGTCGATTGGTCGTGCGTCTGTCAGCGGTATGTTAATGTTCAAGTTGTCGGCTGCTGGTCGTGTTGCTTCGAAGTAGCTGTTAGTGTTGCTCCACCTAAGCTCGATCCAGCAACAGCGTTCCTTGTTGAATACTACGGGATGATATCTCTGCGAGGTGGCTGCTTCTGCGTAGTATCCTGTGTTGTTCTCGTCGGATCTTCTTGTGTCCGGTATGTGTCGCCACCTTACTCGTCCAACGATGTATCGAGCAGGTGCGTCTCGTTCTCTTGAGTCGATGCGATAGGGGACAAAGTCCCAACCGTCTTTGGTATTGAGAGTTGCCACGGCGTTCAATTCAGTAGAGCTTGGATTTAATGTTACGTGCGGGCAGCACGTGAGCCTGACTTAGGCAACTAAGGGGTGAATGCGGTGACTTAGCGAATTCCTAACTCTAGCGCGAAGGCAGAGTATCGTCTCAACGCTCGAAGGCGGAGTTCTTGTTTTGTCGTGTAGACACGAGTCGCGACCCCGAAGGATGAGAGAGAGAGAGAGAGAACAGCTTCGGATAACAAGTCGAGAATGGTACAAGAAATCCAAGCTATCGACTACAACAGTCGATAGCTTCCTTATATCCTATCCGCGCGATCCGCCTTCGTCAGCGAGACCGCCACTACTACTAGTCTGCTAGGTAATCGTCCACAGGTGTACAGTCATCGTATCGTAAGTCATCAGTCAGCTACCAGTCATCCATCAGTAAGCCATCAGTCATCGTACAGCAATCCGTCAGTCAGCCATCCGTATAGTACAGTAAGTGTCCCCTTGATCACGCCCCCTTGGTTATCGGTTAGGTCAGATACCTACTATGACCCGGGACGTTACAATGTGGTTATTAGACTCAGGAGCTTCAGCGCACTTCACTAATAAAATTAGTGACTTCATTGAGTACAAGCCAGAAGAAGAATCTGACCAGATACTGGTTAGAACTGCATCTAATACTATTTATGTAGAAGGATCTGGAACAGTGCTTCTTAAGCACTACATTAATGACGCTTTAGTAACTACTAGAGTTCATCCAGTCCTCTACATACCTAAAATGACAACGCGGTTGCTTTCTATGGGAGCATTCTTACAACAAGGTATGCGTGTAATGGGCAACGCGCAACATATTACCTTATACCATAAAGTACAATCATTTGTCCAATGTAAACCCATTTTAAATGGACATCCATTATATTGGCTAGATGCGCAATCTATTGAAGTAGAAGTACAGTCAGCAGAAATGCCACTAATCTACAAAGTAGATTACAATCTTATGCATCGTCGCCTCGGACACCCATCCAAAGAGGTTCTAAGACATGCTAAGAATTATACAAAGGGTTTTCCTGATGGAATTACAATTCCTACAACTGATGGTATTTGTCCAGGATGTGCGCAAGGCAAAATGCCTGCAGCATCTCATCCACCATCTGATACTAGGGCTAAAGCTCCCTTTAGTCGTGTTCATTCCGATCTAAAAAGCTTCCCTATACCGTCATACCATAAATATAAGTATTTTATTGTCTTCCTAGACAATTATACTTCATATGCATGGGTATCACTCTTACACGACAAAGCTTCGGCGATTGGCATGCTTAAACAATGGATAGCGTTAATTAAAAATCAATTTGACACTACCATAAAAGAGTGGATGTCCGATGCCGGCGGTGAATACAAATCAGATGTGTTCCTTAAAACTTTAAAGGATGACGGCATTACAGTGCTACAAAGCGTACCTCACACGCCACAACAAAATGGACGTGCTGAACGCTTTATGCGCACTATAATGGACAAAGCACAGTCAATGTGACTTGATGCTTGTATACCACAGTCATGGTGGGAATTCGCAGTATTACATGCTGTACATTGTTATAATAGAACACCTATGAGTCGCCTTAAGTGGCAAACACCATATTTTCTATTAAATAATGAAATTCCAGACATTTCACATCTCAGAGTGTTTGGATGCGGTGTGTTATGGTTGTCACAACCCGGCCTGACTTAGGCAATACATGTGATGGCAATAGAACGTGACTTATCAACACGTGTCAACACGCGGAGACGTGACTTGTTCTAGGACACTTGAAAGTGCCTTCCTAAGAGAGCTAGCACGAGGCGGGTTTTGGAGGAGTAGAACCTGACTAGATTTGAAGATGATACAAGAGAGTCAAGCTGTCGACCACATCAGTCGACAGCCACCTTATAACCGATTCTTGACCGTACGCCTTCGTCAGCGATACAGCCACTACTACTGATGTGATGAGTGTCTCACTGTTTAATCGCAACAGCGAGACCAAGGATCACGAGGAACAGGGTGGCTAACGTCGAACCAACAAGGAAGTAGAACAAGGACAGGGAACAATGGACCACGAGTAACAAGACAAGGATGAGGAACAACCCAATGGTGGGAAGCTGCTCTGAAGACAAGAATGTACAAGTGGGGATGTCGCAAGTGGACAGTCTGAGGGACTGTCTGTTACATTGCTCCAGCTTATATACCTGAATACATGGTCTGTGCGTACTTTAGGGGAGGCCCAACTCCGCTCCACGGGTGGGCCCATGGAATACTCTAGAAGCGTTCTAAAGATAGCATGGAATGTGCTGGAAGGTTTCTAAGTATATCGTCCAATGGCATTAATCCCTGACAAGCTCCGCTCATCAGGTGATTGATCAACAATCTTCGTTTACCGATCAACGGACTTTGTTTATCAATCAACAATCTTTTGTTGATTGATCAACAAACAAGTCATGTGAGGTCATCTGACCTTTCGCTTGGTAAGTCCCGGTTCCGGACCGGGTCTTTCTTGAATAGGAAGGAAAGGATTATCCAATCCTTTCACGCGCGTCGTCTTGGCTAGTTCCACTAGTCCAATACTTCGTATTCCTGGGTTTGTGCGTGCGTTCCCTTGCGCATTCCTGGGTATTCCGGATAAGTCACGGACCGAGGCATAGGTTCATGACAACTGATGCTAGGTAATCATCCACTAATACTATCAGTCATCATCAGTCATCGCATAGTCATACATGAGTAAGAAGCGTTTGTCCGTTTGGTAAGATTTGGGAGCGATTCGTCATCCCGCTTACACTGAGCAATCCCGTCAGATCATGACATCACCCCCTTTACAAGGGTGAGCGCCCATGCTCCACCACCCAGTTAGTCACCATAGTTAGTCCGACGTCGGTTTCGTGCTCATCCCGTACCCTCCTAAGCGCATGTGCGTGACCCAACCTTCGTGCCGAGTGCATGGCCCTGTCGATATGGACAAAAATGTCATCCTCCAACTTCTTGATGGCTTGTTCGAGCTCAGCCACGACTTCCATGGACGTGTGGTAGCGCCTCACTTTGGCCTGAAGGGAGATGAACCCCAGCCTTGCAAGGGCTTCGTCTACCTGTCGCTTTCCACGGAAGTCAGTGCGGAAATAGCCGAGCTCTTCTCGGGTGTACTCAGCTGCAGGGCCCATGTCTCGACATGGTTCGGCGTGAATGTCCACACGGTAAATGGGCGAGTATCTCCCCATCGTCCCAAACACCTCCGGATTGTCGAGCATGCGGACTCGTACGTACTTGGCGGGAATTCGACACCCCTCGTGTTCGATGACCATTGGAACCCAATTCATCCCATTGTTGAGGATGAATCCTCCTGGGGTAGGCGATATGGCATGGAGAGGGCGCCCCGTCGCATTCGTTCGGCGCGTAGCAAAGGGCGATGGGTCGCATTCTTCCCCATAGGGGGGTAGACCGCGCGCTTCGTATCCCTGCTCCGCCGTTGGTCCGTAGACAACAGCAATTGGCGGTGGTCGGAGCGTGTCATTGTTGGTTTCTCCAGTAACGGTGCGGACTTGGTGAGGTATAGGCAAGGGAGCGCAGTGGCAGTAGTTGGGGGGATTGTCGCACTGGATGCAGATGACCTGGGCGGCGTGGTACGATTCATCACTGTCGTCGTCCTCGTCTTCGCTGTCTTCATTGACGGCAGTGGTGGCGAGCGAGGTGACAGAGGGGTTGATTGCCATGGTGGTGAGCGAGGTGACAGAGGGGTTGACGGTTGCGATGGGTCGGTTGATACTTCCCTCGTTAGCAACTGTATCCGCATCCTCCTCTCCGCTGCTGTCCTCCTCACTATCTGATCCATCCTCCATGCGAACATCACCTCCTTCAAGAGGCCGTACTCCTTCCTCATCTTCCTCCACTCTGCCGCTTGCGGGAGTGGGGAATCGCCGGCGAGCCTCGGCCAGGTCTCGGGCAGCTTGATCTTGCTTGGCGACGGCCCTGACGTGCTCGATGGCTGAGCAGAATTGGTCATCGACGTTGTTGTTTCCATCATAAGTGGTAAGGGTGTTGGTGTGGGGGAACTCGTCAAGGTGGACAATGGAGAGAGGGACATTGGTCATTGTGTGAGGAGGTAAGGAGGTTGATGATATAGATGATCCTGTCAGGGCTGCTTTTATGTGAGTCTCAGCCCTCGGGTTTGATCGTGCAAACTTCCTTATCTCTTCCTCTGTGTGGACGTCGTCCCATGGGACCCACTGGTTTTCCGAGTCTGTGTAACCTTTCCATTTGATGAGGTACTGGAGTTTATGTCCTCGGCCATGTCTTCTGGAGCCTATCACCTTTTCGACTTCATATTCTTCCACGCCTTCGACTAGTTTGGGAGGTGGGCGTAAGTAGTTTACGCCATGCATGTGTGTTTCTTTGTAAGGCGTGAGTAGATCTGTGTGAAACACGTCATGTATCTTCCATTGCGGGGTAATTTGAGCCAATAATTCACAGGGGACATCACCTGTACAACCTCAAATGGTCCTTGTCTCCTGGGCGCCAGTTTGGCAGTAGGCTGATGGGTTCACAGATTGCGCCCATCTAGCCATACTTGGTCTCCTATGGCGTACCTAGGCGTGTTTTTATGTTTGACCCATGACTTCTGGGCCTTTATCATGTTCTCCTGCATGCTCCGGCAGGCGTCTGCTAGTTGTTCTAGTCTGTTTGATACGCTGGGTAAACTGATGGTTCCCTGCGCCCACTTGTCTCTTGGATGATACCCCATTAGTATGAAGAACGGGGTTTGTTTAGTGGTGCTGCTTATCGTGTTGTTGTGAGCGAATTCTGCTAGCAGTAGTTGGGCCGCCCAGTTATCTTGTTTTTCATTTGCCCACAATCGGAGATACTGCTCTAACCACTGATTGGTGCGTTCTGATTGCCGTCCTTGGGTGATATGCGGTCAATATGTTTTGTTGTATTTGGAGGATTCGGCATAGTTCTCGCATGAACTTTGCCACAAAACGGGGATCTTGGTCGCTGATTATCTTGTTTGGGAGTCCAAATCGTGGGAGTACCTTTTGGGCGTAGAGCATTGCCGTTTCTTCCCTGACATTGATTCTTGGCAGGTAGGAATATCGACACTTTGGAACAATCATGATCTGTAATTGTTAGAATCAAGTCATATCCATCTGATTGGGGTAACTTAGTTATGAAATCCACTGCGATGACTTTGAATGGTGTAGCTTCTATTTTTGGATAGATGGGTTTGAGTGGTGCTTTGGTGGGTCGAGTGTTGACCTTGTGTCGTTGACACTCTGCACATCCTTGAACGTAGTCGGCGACGTCAGTCTTCATGTTAGGCCACCAGTAGTGTTGAGCTAGCAGTTCTTGTGTTTTTGCTATTCCTGGGTGCCCTGCCGTTGCCACATCATGGTATTGCTTCATGACTTCCCTTAGTTCTTCATGTTTCTTGGTGGTGACCACCACTCTTCCATTCTTGAACCACATGCCCTCTATTTTCTTGAGCTCGTGAGGGCTATCCATGCCTTGATTTGTGCTTCCTCCTGTTTGATGGGTGTTGGGGTGATTCCTGTGATCGTTCGTATGAATATTTCGTTTGGTAGGACCGTAACTCGATCGTTGTCCTTCTCTCCAGTATCGTAGTCTGGTCTCCTGGACAACGCGTCTGCCCTACCATTAGCCCGTCCTTGAGGTGGTGTATTTCGATATCATATTCTTCCAACTCTAGAACTTCTCAAGCTACTCTTCGGCTAATCTTCTGTGGGTCTCGCCAGTACTGCAGGTTCATATGGTCCAAGAATACTCTGACCTTGTGTGGCGACCCCACCAGTAGATACCTCCAGTTTCGTAGTGCTTTTACGATGGCTAGTAGTTCCAGGTTGTATATGTCGTAGTTTCGTTCAGCTTCGTTGAGGGTGGCTGAATAAAACGCTACTGGATGTTTTTTGCCATCGGATCCTTTCTGCATGAGGACTGCTCCGACAGCAAATCCTGATGCGTCTACTTCAAGGTTGTATTGTTCTTTTGGATCTGGGTGAACGAGGATCAGGTTGCTTGTAATGCGGTTCTTGAGTGTCTCGAAGGCCTTTTGTTGGGTTGGTCCCCCAGTGCCATTCAACATTTTTCCTTGTTAGCTCGTTCATTGGTTTGGCGATGTTGGCGAATCCTCGAATAAAGGGATGGTAAAAATTGCAAAAGCCTAAAAAGCTGCGTACATCTTTGACTTTTGTCGGTGTGGGCCACGTGTGAACACCCATGACCTTCGCAGGATCCATGCGCATCATCCCCTTTTCAAGGATTACCCCCAGGTAATCAATTGATGGAACATGAAACGCGCATTTCGTCAGTTTAAAATAGAGATCATGGGCAGCGGCGACCGCGAGGACGGCCGTGACCGCCGCTGTATGTGCTTCATTCGTCCGTTGGAGAGTGCCACAATCATTGGTGGCGACGGCTATGTCGTCCATGTAGATGCGGATGTGTGTGGCTTTTGTTGTGAACTTGGCTATGACCGGTTGGTATATTTCGTTCATGAAGGCCTGGAAGGTTGCTGGTGAGTTGCAAAGGCCAAATACATAACCATGGGTTCGAAAAGTCCCCATCTCGTTTTGAACGCTGCTTTGTGCTCGTCTCCTTCTTTGATTTGGATGTTGTTATACCCTTGTCTGACGTCGAACTTTGAAAACATGACCGCTCCGCAAGGTCTCGCATTAAATCTGTTATCAATGGAAGTGGGTACTGGTTTCGTACCGTCCACCGATTTATAGCTCGATAATCTTGGACCGGACGAAGCTTTCCATCCTTTTTCTTGATAAAGAAGAAGGACGATGCGTATGGTGATTGTGAGGGTCAAATATAACCCTTTTTGAGATGTTCGTTGATGAAGGCATCCAAGGCTTCGTCTTCGGTACGGGTCATAGGGTAAAGTCGACATGTTAGCGATGTCGGGGCGTTAGGTTGGAGCGTAATTGCATGATCACAAGGTCTCCGGTCTGGGAGTCTTGTAGATGCTTCTTCATCAAACACCTTGCGAAAATGACTCATATTGTGGGGGTAGGATGGTGGTTCCCTCGTCTTTGGGTTTGGCCGCGATAGCATGTTCAACAGCTGGAATCATCATTCTTCGTCCACGTGATTCTTCTTGTCCCAGTTGTTCGACTATGTGTTCTTTTGACTTGGTTAGTAAATGGGCCAGAACGTTCCTTCTGTCGGTTACGTTGACCGTTTTGATTGTGATTGGGAGATGTGCCTGGTTAATTGCCCCTTTCCTCCAGTCGAATTGAGGTTCGTAGGCTGCTAACCAAGGATACCCGAAGAGTATATCTTCTTTTCCGATGTTGGTGACCAGGAACCTCATCTCCTTGTCGTCTCCTTTGACACTAATTCGAAGGATGACATAACAGGTTATGTGTCCTGCTTTGTTTGTGGTGTCATCGATGTTGTAGATTCGCTTTGGCTTATCTAGCAACCGTGTTTTTATCCCCATTCGTTGGAGAAAGCTTTTGCTCACAAAATTATCAGTGGCTCCCGAGTCCACTAGTGCTTTTACTTCGGCCGTGTTGTAACGTGTGTGCAGTTGAACTGGAATTCGCATAGATTGGTAGCGCATAATGTACACTGAGTTACAACGAAGTGCCCTCACCCAGGCCATAGGGTTTAGGCGTCTGAAAAATCCGTCCCCATCAACTTTTGCAGGATGAGGTCCTTCATGTTGTCTCCTTCGCTGGCTACTCCCCTCAGCCAGTCTTCAGCTTTGTCTTCATTGGTCCTTGGTTTTTCCTCAGTACTCCTGATCTGTTGGCGTTTGTTTCGTTGTGGTTGGCGACAGTCTCGGCTGATGTGCCCCATTTTGTCACAGTTGTAGCATCGGACCTGACTAAAGTCAGGTCGATTTCCACGTTGCCTTTGAAGGTACCCTCCCTCAGCGGGAAGGGAGGTCGTGGAGTGTTTAGAACGTCCTCTGCTCCCGTGTAACGTTTTGGCCCAACGCTACCTTCAGTCTTGCCTTGACCTGCAGACCGGAACGCGTGTCGTACGACGAGAGTCGACGCTACTCCGAATGACGCCTGGAATAGCCGAATGATGACAAGAGAGGACCAAATAATGAGGCCTCTATAGATAGGTTCACAAAGGAACAACAAGAACAGCAGACAAGGAGTGGATAGCAATGCAATTAACAGGGACCAACCATGCTAGTCGTGAGGTGGTATGAGAATACAAAGCTAAGGACCGTACTGCCCAAAGCTGCTACCTATATACTGCTCAAGGGACTGGGTTTCAACCTGAGTCCCAAGCTACACTATGACTCGAGAGATAAGCATACGGCTTATCCTCCAATAATATCTGTCCATCAATGATGCGCCACGGCCCCACCAATCAGAGATATACTCAATGTGGCTAGTCCATCAGAAATATCCATCAGAACCCCAAGATAAGGGCCTGGAACGACCTTGGCTTCTGATAAGCCGGCATGGGCATAAGCCCGACCCGGTCACATGACTGGAACTCTTCCTCAGTCACATGATACCCGAACATATTCTTATCACGCGATGTCTCGCGGCACGATATTGTTTGCATGCCTTCGCAGGCACCGCACTCTTGCACGTGCGTCGAATGTCACATGACCGCGATGGCACATTCGTGACATCCCGCGAGTCTTCCTCTAACCCGATCCGCCGATGTATCCATTGCTTCGGGTGTGGTAGTGGGGCGAGCAGCTTCGCCAGTGCTCCCGATTGATTTCTGTTAGTGATCCTTTGAACATGTCTAGGTTTCCGCGCACCGTCTGCATGTGGATCCACTTTTGTTGCCTTTTGAGGGCTGACGCTCTCCAATCCTCATAAGTTCTGGGGTCATCGTGTTGATACATTGCCTCATAGAGTGTCCTTGGCAGTCCTTTTATGAAGTATTTCAAGGTCTGCTCGGCGTTGATGTCATATCCTGTGTAATGAACAAGTTGTTCGAATAGTGCAATGTAGTCGTCGATTTTTCCTTCTTTCATTTGAATGCCTGCGTCCAGCTGGGCCTGGGCACGTTCCTTGCTGAGTACGTCGGCGAACTGCCGCCGAAAGGCTTGCAGAATATTATTCCACAACCTGTTGTCGAACTGGCTGACACCTCTGGATACTTCCCTTACCAACCATTGGTTTGCGGACATAACCCAGGCATTAACCAGGTCTCCTTGAACGTAGGTGAGGAATAACATAGCTTTTTGGTACTTATTCCTCATGGCTGAGTGGCTTGCGTTTACCCCGGCATATATTTCCCATTGAAGGATAAATCCTTCGACTTTTGATCTGTCTCCATTGAACAAGCTTGGAGGGTTGCCTATGAATTTATCCATAGCGTGGCCTCCCCCTTGCGGTAGTCCTCCTGGTGGTCCTCCTCCCCCCATGGGTGGTGGTCCTCCTGGTGGTCCTCCTCCCCCCATGGATGGTGGTCCTCCTGGCGGTCCTCCTCCAAGTGGAGGGCCTCCTTGATCAGGTTGATATCTATGTCTTTGTGCTCCTCTATTGATTTGTTTGTATGGTCAAGGAGGTGGTTCATTATAGTCAAAATCGAATCCCCCTGGTTGATTGGGATCGTCTGGTCCCATGGCTCTCCACGTGGCCTGTAGATCTTCTGGGTCCATATTTACAACATGGCCCATTCGTTCGTCAATGACTAGTGGGGCTGGTTCTTCGATGTATGTTTGAGTAGCCATCCTAATTGGGTCAGGGATATGTAACGTAGCTGTTTGGGCGATGATGTCTTCGACTGCAGGCTCTTCTTCGTGAATGTAGGTGGTTTCGGGCTCCTCTGCTATTGATGGAGTATGGACTGGTTCACTTGTATGGCTGGTGTCCGATCTTGCTGGTGTTCGGTGTTGGAGCTTCGGAGATATAGGTTCTGGGTGTGTTTCTTCTGGGTCTCTGTCGATTCTCCCTTGTTCTTTGACTGGTCGTGCTTCTGATAACAGAATGTTGCAATTGAGGTCGTCGCCAGCTGGCCTGGCCGCTTCGAAATGTTCTTGGGTTCGGTTCCACCTGAGTTCCACCCAACAACACCTTCTGTGATGAAAGATAATAGGGTGAAATCGTTGGGCTGTGGCTGCTTCTGCGTAGTATCCGGTATTGAAGTGTTCTAGGGCTCCACTTCTTCTGTCGTCTGGGATTGTCCTCCAACAGACTCGGTTGATGACGTATCTTGCAGGGGCATCTCTGTCCCTTGAGTTGACTAGAAAAGGTTGGAAGTCCCAACCGTCTTTGGTTGTAATTGGCGCCACGGCGTGTGAGGAGAGCTTGACTCTAATGTTATGGTCGTCACGACCCAGCCTGACTTAGGCAATACACGCGATGGCAATAGAACGTGACTTATCAACACATGTCAATGCGCGGAGACGTGACTTGTTCTAGGACACTTGAAAGTGCCTTCCTAAGAGAGCTAGTGCGAGGCGGGTTTTGGAGGAGTAGAACCCGACTAGATTTGAAGATGATACAAGAGAGTCAAGCTGTCAACCACATCAGTCGACAGCCACCTTATAACCGATTCTTGACCGTACGCCTTCGTCAGCAATACAGCCACTACTACTGATGCTAGGTAATCGTCCACTAATACTATCAGTCATCATCAGTCATCGCATAGTCATACATGAGTAAGAAGCGTTCGTCCGTTTGGTAAGATTCGGGAGCGACTCATCATCCCGCTTACACTGAGCAATCCCGTCAGATCATGACACGGTGCTTATGTGCATATCCCAGAAGCTCAGCGTATAAATAAATTATCCCCCAAAAGCGAGCTTATGATCTACTTAGGTAGACCTTCTGGAATGAAAGGCAATGCCTTTATGCGTCATCATAACACCGTATTCTATTCAGATAAAGCTCTGTTTGATGAAATGTTATTTCCTAATTGTACTACTGGACCAAAAGACGGTAGAACAAGGGGAACAACCCAGTTGAATAAACCACCATCTAATCAACCACCCATTGATGCGTCTGAAGACACCACTCCTGGTGATCTTGACTCACCACTTCCCAAGCTTCTCAAAGGGAGATGCGCTCGACAACCCGACAGGGTTGATCAGGTTCCAGATGAACCTGAGGCTGCTGTTCAGCCTGATGAGCCGCAAGCTCCGCCTCCCATACCAGATCCTGTACCTCCTCCATTTGAGCCAAGGAGATCTGGATGTTTGAGGAAAACAACTACTCTTCCTGAAAATGTCTATGGAGATAAACCTCCTAGCAAAACGCTAGCAGACATTGAGCGAAGTCGTACTTGGCGAAAACTGGTAACGAACCAGCCGGGTAGCTCTTGGCAGTGTTCACGCCAAGATCAGCTGATTCCAGGAGGAATTCCTGAGCAAATCGAGCCTGATCCTCCAAGTACAAAGAGTGACTCTTCGCATGACTCAGAGGATGAAGTAGATCAGCAGTTGCTGACCTGCCTTGCTCAGGAAGGGGGAGTCAAATTCCTGGATCTATCGCTTGCCAAAACAATTTCACCGCTAGATCTGGAATCACCTGATACCTCCAATATATGTGAATGGACCTTTAGGGACATTCTAAAAATGCCAAGTGATATACAGGAGGAGTGGCGTAAAGCGTGTCATGAAGAGTTAGAGTGTCATGACCATTACTGTTCGAACAATTACTTTCTTCTGACTCATTCCTACTGACATACGCTTACTTGTTTCGTCCCCTCCATTGTTCTCTAATCAAGTCATCCCTTTGTTATGACTCATTATCACTGACACATATTACTATACGATGACGCCTTTCTTATGCCCTGAAGGCTGTACCATTACAAACGACTCAGACGTGACTCATATCCTTCGACTCATCTCTCCTCATTATTGGGTATATAAGACGTAGCTTGTATCCGCTTGTACCCTAGCTTTGTCTTCGACTTTATCTTGCGAATCACATTGTCTCCTCTGCTCTTCCATTGTTTGGCTGCGAAGCCTCATCGAGTCATCGAGTCATTGTATCACTGAATTACCTTGAAACCCACAGGAACCTTTGACCGCCGTCACGCGTGTCTACTCGTACCATCGAAACCCTTGAACCCTTGACTAGTCACTATTTCCTCGTCTTAGGCTCACGTCGAGCAACCTACGTCTCCGCAAGGACGTAACATAAGACAAAGCTGATTCCACTCGCTTGTCTCCATCGAAACCCTGTATCCCCTATAACTCCGTATCACTGAATCATTGTGGCAGCTGTCGAAGTCACTTTCCCTGACAAAGATTCCCCAGTAATTGTCAAACGAAGATTAGTCGACGATCTACCAGTACACATCAAAGGATCTGCTTATTGGTACAAACCCACAAACGCTAAAGCCGGCTACTACATCAACGAACCCCACCCAGACGAACTAAAGAGAGTACCTGTCGAATTTATCAACACGGGAACTTAGACGCTTGGTTCGGTCTCACATATAGCAAAAGAGAATTCTACACCCAATGAACACTTCGTATCGCCAAAGAGAACTCCTACGGTTTAGGCTATTGGCACATCACCGACCCTAACCACCCACAGTATCGACCACACACCACTCCCTCAGATACCACCATTACCACAGCAGCTACACAGATACAAACCAC
>WITN01001229.1:0-22639 GCA_015025155.1 Lactarius quietus
CTCTTTAGGGCGGATTCCCTCCACTCTTCGTAGTTTCGAGGTCATCATGTTGATACATGGTTCGTATAGCGCCCTTGGTAACCCCTTTGTGAAGTACTTGAGTGTTTGTTCGTTATTGATGTTGTACCCTGCATGTCGAACGAGTTGTTCGTACAGGGCAATATAATCGTCGATCTTGCCGTCCTTCATGTGTATTCCGGCGTCCAGTTGTGCTTGTGCTCGTTCCTTGCTAAAGAACGTCACGAATTGTCTTTGGAACGCGTTGAGTAGGTTCTCCCATAACCTATTGTCGAATTGACTGGTTCCTGTGGCCACCTCGTTTACAAGCCATCGGCTGGCGGACATAACCCATTGGTTAACCGCATTTCCCTGAATGTATGTTAGGAATAACATAGCTTTTTGGTATTTGTTTATCATGGCCGAGTGGTTTGCATTGACTCCTGCGTAGACCTCCCATTGGAGGATGAAGGCTTCGGCTTGTGACCTTTGTCCTGTGAATGTAGGTGGCGGGTTACCGATGAATTTATCGTTGCCCCCTTGCATTGCTACTGCAGGTCCTGCGAGGGGTGGTCCTCCTCCCAGTGGTCCTCCTCCCGGTGGTCCTCCTCCCGGTGGTCCTCCTCCCGGTGGTCCTCCTCCCGTGGTCCTCCTCCCGGTGGTCCTCCTCCCGGTGGTCCTCCTCCCGGTGGTCCTCCTCCCGGTGGTCCTCCTCCCGGTGGTCCTCCTCCCGGTGGTCCTCCTCCCGGTGGTCCTCCTCCCGGTGGTCCTCCTCCCGGTGGTCCTCCTCCCGGTGGTCCTCCTCCCGGTGGTCCTCCTCCCGGTGGTCCTCCTCCCGGTGGTCCTCCTCCCGGTGGTCCTCCTCCCGGTGGTCCTCTTAATGGCGGGAAGGGTCTATTATCTGGTGACGGTACTCTGTTGCGGTTGAGCCTGAATTCGTAGAACATGTTTGTCCCTTCAGGGATGCTTGGCGCATCAGGGACATCTGGTCCCATAGCTCGATTGACGGCTTCCATATCTTCTGGTTGCAGTTGTTGGACATGACCCGTTTGCTCGTTAATAACGAGTCGGGGTGGGGAAACTTCTGTTTGAGTAGTCATGTAGCTGTATGGCACTCCCCTGATAGTTCGGGAATATGCAACTCAGCTGTTTGCGCGGCTAGTGCGTCTACTTCTGGTGATTGTGCTACGGCTTCCGTAGGTTCACCCTCGCTTTGGGGGGTTGGTGATCTTTCGCTAGTGTGGCTGGACGGGGTTGGAGTAACTGTTCGTAGTTGGAATTCTGTCCTAGGCGGTTCTGTGTCGAGGTTTGGTTGTCCTTCTTCTTCTCGGCCGTCTATGGTCCCTTGTTGACTGATTGGTCGCGCGTCGACCAATGGTATGTTGATGTTTAGATCGTCTGCCGCTGGTCGTGTTGCTTCGAAATAGCTGTTAGTATTGCTCCACCTGAGTTCGACCCAGCAACAGCGTTCTTTGTTGAATACTACTGGGTGGAAGCGTTGCGATGTGGCTGCTTCCGCGTAGTATCCGGTGTTATTTTCTTCAGACCTTCTGGTGTCTGGTACGTGTCGCCACCTTACTCGTCCTACGAGGTATCGAGTGGGTGCGTCCCTTTCTCTTGAGTCGATGCGATAGGGCACAAAGTCCCAGCCGTCTTTAGTGTTGATAGTTGCCACGGCGTTCGTTTTTATGAAGAGCTTGGATTTAATGTTACGTGCGAACCGCACGTGAGCCTGACTTAGGCAACGTGAGATGAACGCGGTGACTCAGCAGCAATTATACTCAAGCACTGAGGCTGAGTGACGTCTCAACGCGCGGAGGCGGAGGTAGTACTTGGTCTTGCTCTTGGTACGCGGCCCCGAAGGACGAATGAGAGAGAGAGAGAAACCGGCTTTGGATAACAAGGCGAGAATTGTACAAGAAATCCAAGCTATCGACTACAACAGTCGATAGCTTCCTTATAAACTACACGCGTGATCCGCCTTCGTCAGCGAGACCGCCACTACTACTAATCTGCTGGTAATCGTCCACTAAGCCACTACTGCTAGGTAATCGTCCACTAAGCCAAACACCACAACTACTACTTCCCTTGGTAATCGTACAGCAATCCTCAGTCATCGTATCGTACTAGTATCAGTAATCATCATAGTAGGAATGTAAGCCGACCCACGACGTCATGTGATCACGTGCCTATACGTCCCATGACTTATGGGTTAGGTCAGATACATACCATGACCTGGGACGTTACAGCAGGTGACATTGGGGCAAGCAAAGATCTTGTGTCACGTGGTGACATCATACCAAACCCCGCACGCACCAAACGTTGCAAGTGCACTCATGAGCACTGGAAGAACTGTCAAGATTACCCTGAAGCACACACATGGGTATTAGGTCAGCCAGAATATAGTAAAGAAGAAGAAGAAGTTCGCGCTCTCGTATGGGCCCAGGCAGATGGATATCCTGAGGCAGAAGAAGAAGACTATGAAGTGGAGGAGGACGAAGCCCTCCGTATATGTCACAGTTTGACATGCTGCAGTGTAACGTCCCGGGTCATAGTAGGTATCTGACCTAACCGATAACCGAGGGGGCGTGATCAAGGGGACACTTACTGTACTATACAACGACCGATGACTGACCGATTACTGTACGATGACTGATGGCTGACTGACGGATTACGATACGCTGACTGATGGTTTGTGATGTGCTGACTGTATACCTGTGGACGATTACCAGCAGATTAGTAGTAGTGGCGGTCTCGCTGACGAAGGCGGATCGCGCGAATAGGTTATAAGGAAGCTATCGACTGTTGTAGTCGATAGCTTGGATTTCTTGTACTTCTCTCAACTTGTTATCAAGCCGGTTTCTCTCTCATCCTTTGGGGTCGCGACTTGCCTATAAGGCTTTCTATCAAGACTCCGCCTTCGAGCGTTGAGACGACACTCTGCCTTCGTGCTAGAGTCGGGAATTCGCTAAGTCACCGCGTTCACCCATCTATCCGCCTAAGTCTGGCTCACGTGCTGCTCGCACGTAACATTAAATCCAAGCTCTCTTCTATCGAACGCCGTGGCAACTCTCAACACCAAAGATGGGTGGGACTTCGTGCCCTATCGCATCGACTCAAGGGAACGAGACGCACCTACTCGTTACCTGATAGGACGAGTAAGGTGGCGACACGTGCCAGACACCAGAAGATCCGAAGAGAACAACACAGGATACTACGCAGAAGCAGCTACCGCACAGCGATTTCACCCCGTAGTATTCAACAGGGAACGCTGTTGCTGGGTCGAGCTCAGGTGGAGCAACACCAACAACTATTTCGAAGCGACGCGACCAGCAGCCGACGACTTACATATCAACGTACCACTAGTCGACGCGCGACCAATCGACCAACAAGGGCCCATAGACGGCCAAGAAGACACCCTTGATTCGGAACCACCAAGGGCCGAATTCCAACTGCAATCAGAAACAGCGGCACCATCAAGCCCTGTTAGTGAACGATCGCCAACCCCACATAGTGAAGCAATAGAACCCGAGGAAGTCGCAACGCAATCACCAGAGGTAGACGCACTAGCCGCGCAAACAGCTGAGTTACATATCCCCGAACCTATTAGAGGGATACCATACAGCTACATGACCACTCAAACAGAAGTATCGCCACCCCGACTTGTCATCAACGAACAAATGGGCCACGTCCAACAAATACAACCAGAAGATATGGAAGCAGCTAACCGAGCTATGGGACCAGACGTCCCCGACGCACCAAGTATCCCTGAAGGAACAGAAATGTTCTACGAGTTTCGGCTCAATCGTAACAGGGTACCATCACCCGAGAACAGACCATTCCCGCCCTTAAGACCACGAGATAATGGACCACCAGGCGGAGGAAGAGGACCGCCAGGAGGAGGACCGCCAGGAGGAGGACCACCAGGCGGAGGAGGAGGACCACCTCTAGGAGGGCCTGCAGTAGCCCACAACGCACACCAAGGGGGAAATGACAAGTTCATTGGTAACCCACCACCCACATTCACAGGAAGCAGGTCACAAGCCGAAGCATTCATCCTCCAATGGGAGGTCTATGCAGGAGTCAACGCGAATCATTCAGCTATGCTGAATAAATATCAAAAAGCTATGTTGTTTCTCACATACATTCAGGGAAACGCGGTTAACCAATGGGTCATGTCGGCAAGCCGATGGCTCGTCAACGAGGTCGCCACGGGCACCAACCAATTCAACAACAGGCTGTGGGAAAATCTACTCCACGCCTTTCAAAGACAATTCGGCGACGTCCTTAGCAAAGAACGAGCGCAAGCCCAACTCGACGCTGGTATCCACATGAAGGATGGAAAAATCGACGACTACATCGCTCAATTCGAACAGCTCGTTCGACACGCGGGATACAACATCAACGCCGAACAAACCCTCAAGTACTTCACAAGAGGACTACCACGCGCGCTATATGAAACCATGTATCAACATGATGACCCCCGAAACTATGAAGAATGGAGAGAATCTGCCCTGAAGAGGCAGCAGAAGTGGATTCACATGCAAACGGTCAGAGGGAATCTAGACGCCTTCAAGCCAGGACGAGCAACAGGAGGAGCACTAGCTAAGTTGCTAGCACCACTTCAGAACGATGACCGAATGGACACATCCGCAGATCGAGTACGAGGACGACTTGCAGGGGCTGAAGATATTATAGCGAACCATCCCAGGAACGCTAGACCTCCGCAACCACCGTTTCCACCCCAAGGGGGGTTCATACAAAGGCAGTTCAAACGAGACCATAGCCAAACGCAGTGTTACAACTGCCAGAAGATGGGACACATCAGCCGCGACTGCAGGCAACCAAGGAGGCGCCGAGAGGTGCAGACACGCGCAGCCGAAACAGCAACAACCAAGGAGGAAAAGGCAGCGGAATGGCTGCGAGGAGTAGCAGGAGATGACGAAGAAGTCAAAGACCTGGTCCTACAACAATTGATGGGACAGGATTTTGGAAACGCCTGAACCCGGCGGCCTGGGTGAGGGCAATACGTTGTAACTCTGTGTACATTATGCGCTACCGATCTATGCGAGTACCAGTATCCATTCGTGCAAGTTACAACATGGCCGACATCAAAGCGTTGGTGGACTCAGGAGCCACTGACAATTTTATCCATCCACAATTCGTCAAAAGGATGGGAATGGGACAACGAGTGCTAGATAAGCCGAAAAACATCTATAACATCGACGATACCACTAATAAAGCGGGGCAGATCACACATTACCTCATGCTTAACGTGGAAACAGGAGGAACCAAAAGAGAAATGCGCTTCCTAATCACCGACATCGGCAAGGAAGACATATTGCTAGGATATCCGTGGCTCGCAACCTATGAACCAAGGTTCAGTTGGCGACACGCCACTATCGACGAAAAACAGCTCCCTATCGTACTACGGACGGTCAACCCAAACGACAAAAGAGCAGTACTAGCAAGATTGCTCAAAGAGGAAGACAACGACGTACAAACATCGCGCATGTTTACTACAGAAGCCAAGGAGCAAATAGCGACCAAACTAGAGGAACAAGTATATGGGCGACGCTCAGCGGTTGAACTCGCAATTGACGCCGAACAATACACAAAAAAGGTCGAGATACCAAAAGAATACCATCAATACGCAAAGGTATTCGGAGAAGAAGAAGCAAAAAGGTTCCCACCAAAAAGGAGTTACGATCATGCGATC
Organism: Lactarius quietus; assembly: GCA_015025155.1. Taxonomy (NCBI): domain Eukaryota; kingdom Fungi; phylum Basidiomycota; class Agaricomycetes; order Russulales; family Russulaceae; genus Lactarius; species Lactarius quietus. The sequence continues at coordinate 5,717 of WITN01001229.1, forward strand.
GAATTCAAAAAAGGGGCACCAGAAGTCATTGATTGCAAGGTATACCCAATGACAAGAGTCGAAGACGCAGCACTCGACGACTTCATCGACGAACAAATAGAGAAGGGATACATTCGTCCTTCAAAATCCCCGTACGCATCATCATTCTTTTTTATCAAAAAGAAGGATGGAAAGCTACGACCTGTCCAGGACTACCGACGGATCAACGAGTGGACAATACGAAATCAATACCCACTCCCTCTCATCAATGACCTGATCAAAGACCTCAGAGGGGCGCAAATCTTCAGCAAACTAGACGTCCGACAAGGCTATAACAATATACGAATCAAGGAGGGTGACGAACACAAAGCAGCGTTTAAAACACGCCGCGGACTTTTTGAACCAACCGTTATGTACTTTGGACTGTGCAACTCACCAGCTACATTCCAGAGTTTCATGAACAAGATTTACCGCCCAACCATAGCAAAACATGAAGCCTTAGGAACGGCGATACGGGTCTACATGGACGACATTGCCATAGCTACAAAACGACAGCCGCAATCCTTGACGAAGCATCAAGACGCAGTCCGTGACGTTCTTGCCGTCGCTCAAAAACACGACCTCTTCTTCAAACCAGAAAAGTGCACTTTTAACGCTTCCAGCATTGATTACCTGGGGGTAATCCTTGAAGAGGGGGTGACACGCATGGACCCCGTCAAAATTTCGGGCGTTCGCGACTGGCAATCCCCATCATCGGTAAAGAACATACGATCATTTCTTGGTTTCTGCAATTTCTACCGGCAATTTATTAAAGGATTCGCGACTATCACCAAGCCGTTGAATGAGCTAACGCGCAAAGACGAACCCTGGCAATGGGGAGAACGACAACAAACAGCATTTGACACGCTTAAACGAAGGGTCACTAGGGAACCCATCCTCGCACATGCTGACCAAACCCAACAATTTGACCTAGAAGTTGATGCATCCGGGTTTGCAGTAGGAGCAGTACTACTACAGAAGAAACAAGATGGAAAGCGACACCCAGTAGGATATTATTCGGCGACGCTCAATGCAGCCGAACGCAATTACGACATATACAACCTCGAACTACTGGCAATAGTAAAAGCGCTGCGAAACTGGAGGCACCTACTCGCCGGTTCACCCCACAAAGTACGCATATTCTCAGATCATCTCAACCTCCGATACTGGCGAGATCCCCAGAAGATCAGTCGAAGAATAGCTAGGGAAGTCTTGGAACTGGCCGAGTATAACTTCGAAATACACCACGTAAAGGGAACTGCCAATGGAAGAGCAGATGCCCTGTCAAGACGCCCCGACTATGACCAAGGAGAAAAGGATAATGAAGACATTACGGTTCTACCAAACGAACTATTCGTACGAACTATCAAAACCACAAGGTCACAAGACGACCAAAAAGTACGCAAGTGGGTGGACCCGCACAAGCTGACAAAGGCCGATGGACTATGGTGGTACCAAGGACAAAGACTGGTCGTTACGGGGGGACCAGACGAAATCAGAGAAGTAATCCGCATGCATCACGACCCTCCGATTCACGGACACCCAGGAATAAATCGAACAACCCAGTTGGTCGAATGACAATACTGGTGGCCAACAATGAAGAACGATATCGCGGACTATGTCCGAGGATGCGCTGACTGCCAACGATGCAAAGTCAATACCCAAAAGACGAAAGCACCGTTACAACCATTATTCCCAAAACCAGAAGCGACACCATTCGAAGTGGTGGCGCTAGATTTCATCACGAAGCTCCCCAAGTCACGGGGATATGACTCTATTCTGACGATCACTGACCACGATTGCTCCAAGGCGTCCATATTCATACCATGCGTTGAGGAAATATCAGGAGAAGAAACAGCGGTACTCTACGCCAAACATGTGGTAGCTTGGTTCGGACTACCCTCAAAGATTATCAGCGACCGAGACCCCCGATTTGCGTCCAAGTTCACGAGGGAACTGTGCCGAGTCCTGGGGATACAACAGAACATCTCGATGGCCTATCACCCCCGAACTGATGGACAATCGGAACGCAACAACCAATGGTTGGAACAATACCTCCGATTCTGGGTCAATGAAAGGCAAGACAATTGGGCAGAATACCTAGCGCTGGCGGAATTCGCACATAACAACTGGACCAATGAGTCCACACGCGAGTCACCGTTTAGATTACTGATGGGATATCACCCACGCGCTGACTGGACAGATCAGCTGTCGCCAATACCACGGGTCGAGATAAGGCTGAAACAATTGAAGGAGATAAGACAACAAGCACAAGGCCAAATGAAGAAGGCGCAACAGTCATGGGTTAAAAATCGAAGCACACCCAAGTATCAGGTGGGAGATAAGGTCTGGCTCGAGGGACGTCATTTGCGCACCAACCAGCCAACCACGAAGCTTGCGCCCAGACGGCACGGCCCGTTCACGGTCGTCCAGGTGATGTCACCCATCAATTATCGACTAGAACTTCCCACACAGTGGAGCATCCACAATGTGTTTCACACAGATCTTCTCACACCTTACAAAGAAACGGTGACCCATGGTACCAATTACCAATGTCCACCACCTGAGTTGATAGATAACGTGGAAGAATACGAGGTCGAAAGGGTACTAGACTCCAGAAGAAGGGGACGAGGGCGCAAACTACAATACCTGATCAAGTGGAAGGGATACGCCGACTCGGACAACCAGTGGGTCTCGTGGGATGATGTCCATGCGGACGACAAGATAAGGAAGTTCAAACACAATAATCCGCGGGCTGAAATACACTTAAAAGCAGCCTTAACAGAATGAACTTCACCATCATCCCCTCATACAATGTCCCATGTCCCACTCACCATCATCGACATCAACGACGTTCCATACGTCAACACCCTTACCACCTACGATGACAACAACAACGTGGACGACCCATTCTGCTCTGCCGTCGAGCACGTCAGGGCAGCAGCAGAACGAGAACAAGAAGAACGAGAACAGCGAGAGCACGACCTGGCCGAGGCTCGCCGGCGATTCCCTACACCCGCAAGCGGAAGAGTGGAGACAGATGAGGAAGGATTACGGGCTGTTGAAGGAGGTGATGACCTCCTGGCGACTGGACCAGGTGACGAAGATGACGCCGCAGGAGAGACGGATGAGGATACAGAGGTTGATGAGGCAAGTATCCTCCAGCCCTCCACCGCCTTCACGTCCACCACCGCTGTCAATCATTACGACAGCGACGAGTCCTCCAACGGCTCGTACCACGACGCCAATGTTATCTGCACCAGGTGCGATAACCCACAAGACTACTGTCACTGCGCTCCCATGCGCATCCCACCTCGAATCAACAACGACGAAGAAGAAGGCGAAGACATTGCCGATGAAACCGTGGATGACGAAGGACGAGCACCGCCGATTGCTGTCGTCTACGGACCGACTGCGGAGGAAGGGTACGCCATGTGAGGGCTACCATCATACGCTGAGGCACGTGATTCCTCACCCATCAATACGCGCCGAGTGAATGCGCCGAGGCGCCCTGTCCGTACCCTATCGCCTACCCCCAGTGGGTTCGTCCTCAACAACGGGATGAACTGGGTGCCCATGGTGATCGAACACGAGGGTCGTCGCATCCCCGCCAGATACGTGCGGGTAAGGATGCTTGACAACCTGGAGGTCTTCGGGACGATGGGGAGGACCCAACCGATATACCGTGGGGATATACACGCTGAGCCGTGTCGGGACATGGGGCCAGCAGCTGAGTACTCCCGAGAAGATTTACAATACCTATGCGCTGACTTCCAGGGACGGCGACAGGTAGACGAAGCCTTGTCCCGGTTGGGGGACATTTCCCTTGCAGCCGAGGTGAGGCGCTACCGCGCGTCCCAGGAAGTCATCAAGGAGCTGGAGGCCGCCATCAAAAAAGCTCGAGGATGACATCTTCGTACATGTCGATCGAGCGCGGCACTCAGCAAAGCGTCTCGGGAGAGCGCACGCCATACTAAGGATACAAGATGAGCACGAGACTGATGTTGGACTAACGACGGTACCTAACTGGGTAGTGGAGCGAGGGCGCTCACCCTTGTGAAGGGGGTGATGTAACGTCCCGGGTCATAGTAGGTATCTGACCTAACCGATAACCAAGGGGGCGTGATCAAGGGGACACTTACTGTACTATACAACGACCGATGACTGACTGATTACTGTACGATGACTGATGGCTGACTGACGGATTACGATACGCTGACTGATGGTTTGTGATGTGCTGACTGTATACCTGTGGACGATTACCAGCAGATTAGTAGTAGTGGCGGTCTCGCTGACGAAGGCGGATCGCGCGAATAGGTTATAAGGAAGCTATCGACTGTTGTAGTCGATAGCTTGGATTTCTTGTACTTCTCTCAACTTGTTATCAAGCCGGTTTCTCTCTCATCCTTTGGGGTCGCGACTTGCCTATAAGGCTTTCTATCAAGACTCCGCCTTCGAGCGTTGAGACGACACTCTGCCTTCGTGCTAGAGTCGGGAATTCGCTAAGTCACCGCGTTCACCCATCTATCCACCTAAGTCAGGCTCACGTGCTGCTCGCACGTAACATGCAGACTGACAATCATCATTATTACAAGGTCTCAGAGTTCGGGACACTTACTACTTGGTTATGACTACGATAGTAAGCTGTTATTAGTCATGGACACTTACGCGTCACCGGCATTTGGATTTGCCGGTGTTTCAGGTTATTGTAGTGACTCATTCCTAGGATAGTGATACTAGGGTTCAGTATTCTAAGCTGCGCTTTAAAGCCAGCGTGTAACTGTATATAAGTCGTGTAGTGAAGACCAATGCTCTCTAGCTTGGTCTTCTTAAATCATCACCGCTTGTCTATTCTCCTCTTGTAACGTCCCGGGTCATAGCAGGTATCTGACCTAACCGATAACCGAGGGGGCGTGATCAAGGGGACACTTACTGTACGATAACGGATGGCTGACTGATTACGATACGCTGACTGATGGATTACGATACGCTGACTGACGGATTACGATACGCTGACTGACGGATTACGATACGCTGACTGACGGATTACGATACGCTGACTGACGGATTACGATACGCTGACTGACGGATTGCTGTGCGCTGACTGACGAGCTACTATAGGATGACTGTACACCCGTGGACGATTACCTAGCAGATTAGTAGTGTGGACGATTACCTAGCAGATTAGTGGTAGTGGCGGTCTCGCTGATGAAGGCGGATCACGCGGTTAGGTTATAAGGGAGCTATCGACTGTTGTAGTCGATAGCTTGGATTTCTTGTATCATTCTCGACTTGTTATCAAAGACGTGTTCTCTCTCTCCCATCCTTCGGGGTCGCGATTCGTCTATACGCAATAAAGCAAGACTCCGCCTTCGAGCGTTGAGACAACACTCTGCCTTCATGCTAGAGTCAGGAATTCGCTAAGTCATCGCATTCACCCTTTAGCTGCCTAAGTCAGGCTCACGTGCTGCCCGCACGTAACATTAAATCCAAGCTCTCCAAAACCGAACGCCGTGGCAATGCTCAATACCAAAGACGGGTGGGACTTCGTGCCCTATCGCATCGATTCAAGAGAACGAGACGCGCCTACTCGCTACCTAATAGGATGAGTGAGGTGGCAACACGTACCGGATATCAGAAGGTCCGACGAAAACAACACAGGATACTACGCAGAAGCAGCTACCTCACAACGGTATCATCCCGTAGTATTCAACAGGGAACGCTGTTGCTGGGTCGAACTCAGGTGGAGCAACACAAACAGCTATTTCGAAGCGACACGACCAGCCGCTGACGATTTGAACATCAACATACCATTAATCGATGCACGCCCAATCAATCAACAAGGGCACATAGACGGCCAAGAAGAAGACGTCCTTGAAACGGAACCACCAAGAACCGAATTTCAACTACGATCAGAAACAGCAGCAGCATCAAGCCATACCAGCGAATGATCACCAACCCCACGAAGTGAGATAGTGGAACCCGAGGAAATCGCAGTGCAATCACCAGAGGTAGACGCACTAGCCGCGCAAACAGCTGAGTTACACATCCCCGAACCCATCAGAGGGATACCATACAGCTACATGACTACTCAAACAGAAGTATCGCCACCCCGACTTGTCATAAACGAACAGACAGGTCACGTTCAACAACTACAACCAGAAGACATGGAAGCCGCTAACCGAGCTATGGGACCAGACGTCCCCGACGCACCAAGTATCCCTGAGGGAACAGAGATGTTCTACGAGTTTCGACTCAACCGCAATAGGGTGCCGTCACCCGAAAACAGGCCATTCCCACCCTTGCGGCAGCGAGATAATAGACCACCAGGAGGAGGAGGACCACCAGGAGGAGGACCACCAGGAGGAGGACCACCAGGAGGAGGACCGCCAGGAGGAGGACCGCCAGGCGGGGGAGGAGGACCACCTCTGGGGGGACCTGCAGTAGCCCACAACGCACACCAAGGGGGAAATGACAAGTTCATTGGAAACCCACCACCAACATTCACAGGAAGCAGGTCACAAGCCGAGGCATTCATCCTCCAGTGGGAGGTCTATGCAGGAGTCAACGCGAATCATTCAGCTATGCTGAATAAGTATCAAAAAGCTATGTTGTTTCTCACGTACATTCAGGGAAACGCGGTTAACCAATGGGTTATGTCGGCAAGTCGATGGCTCATCAACGAAGTCGCCACGGGCACCAACCAATTCGACAACAGGCTGTGGGAGAATCTACTCCATGCCTTTCAAAGACAGTTCGGCGACGTCCTCAGCAAAGAACGAGCACAAGCCCAGCTCGACGCCGGTATCCACATGAAGGATGGAAAAATCGACGACTATATCGCCCAATTCGAACAACTTGTTCGACACGCGGGATATAACATCAACGTGGAACAAACACTCAAGTACTTTACAAAAGGACTACCGCGCGCGCTATACGAGACCATGTACCAACATGACGATCCTCGAAACTACGAAGAATGGAGAGGATCCACCCTGAAGAGGCAACAGAAGTGGATTCACATGCAAACGGTCAGGGGAAATCTAGACGCCTTCAAACCAGGGCGAGCCACAGGAGGAGCACTAGCTAAGTTGCTAGCACCACTTCACAACGACGACCGAATGGACACATCCGCAGATCGCGTACGAGGGCGATTGGCAGGGGCAGAAGACATCATAGCCAACCATCCCAGGAACACCAGGCCCCCACAACCGCCATTTCCACCCCGAGGGGGGTTCATACAAAGGCAGTTCAAGCGAGACCACAGTCAAACGCAGTGTTACAACTGCCAGAAAATGGGTCACATCAGCCGCGACTGTAGACAACCAAGAAGGCGCCGGGATGCGCAGACACGCGCAGCCGACACAGCAATGACCAAAGAAGAAAAAGCAGCGGAATGGCTGCGAGGAGTAGCAGGAGAGGATGAAGAAGTGAAAGACGTGGTCCTACAGCAATTGATGGGACAGGATTTTGGAAACGCCTGAACCTGGCGGCCTGGGTAAGGGCAATACGTTGTAACTCTGTGTACATTATGCGCTACCGATCTATGCGAGTACCAGTATCCATTCGTGCAAGTTACAACATGGCCGACATCAAAGCGTTGGTGGACTCAGGAGCCACTGACAATTTTATCCATCCACAATTCGTCAAGAGGATGGGGTTGGGACAATGGGCGTTAGATAAGCCCAAAAACATCTATAACATCGACGATACCACTAATAAGGCGGGGCAGATCACACACTACCTCACACTTAACGTGGAGACAGCAGGGACCAAAAGAGAAATGCGCTTCCTAATCACCGACATCGGCAAGGAAGACATATTACTAGGATATCCATGGCTCGCAACCTATGAACCACGGTTCAGCTGGCGACACGCCACCATCGACGAGAAACAGCTTCCTATAGTGCTACGATCGGTCAATCCAAGTGACAAAAAAGCCGTACTAGCAAGGTTGCTCAACGAGGAACGAAGTGACGCCAAGGTCTCACGAATGTTCACTACTGAAACAAAAGAACAGATTGTGACAACACTAGAAGAACAAGTATATGGGCGACGATCAGCAGTTGAACTTGCGATAGACGCCAAACAGTACACCAAGAGCGTCGAAATACCAAAAGAATACCAAGAATTTGCACAGGTATTCAGCGAGGAGGAAGCAAAAAGATTCCCACCAAAACGAAGTTGCGACCACGCAATTGAATTCAAGAAGGGAGCACCGGACGTCATCGACTGCAAAGTATACCCAATGACAAGGGTAGAAGACGCAGCACTGGATGACTTTATTAACGAACAATTAGAGAAGGGATATATTCGTCCCTCAAAGTCCCCGTACGCATCATCTTTCTTCTTTATCAAAAAGAAGGACGGAAAGCTACGACCCGTACAGGACTATCGAAAGATCAATGAGTGGACCATACGAAACCAATACCCACTCCCTCTTATTGATGATCTCACCAGAGATCTTGGCGGGGCACAGATATTCAGCAAGCTCGATGTCCGACAAGGATACAACAACATCAGGATCAAGGAAGGGGATGAACCCAAAGCCGCGTTCAAAACACATCGGGGACTATTCGAACCGACTGTCATGTACTTCGGCTTGTGTAACTCACCGGCAACATTTCAAAGCTTCATGAACAACATCTATCAACCAATAATCACGAAACACAAAGCGGCCGGAACAACAATCAGGGTATATATGGACGATATTGCCATAGCAACCAAGAGGCAACCACTAGCAATCGAGAAACACCAAGACGCAGTCCGCGATGTGCTCGCCATTGTTACGTCCCAGGTCATACCATGTAGCTGACCTAACCCATAAGCGATGGGACGTGGTTTGGAGGACGCTTACCTTTCATTGATGACCGATGGCTCGTGTCTTACTCATTCTTAATATGATGATTACTGATAGTGTTACTATACGATGACGACAGCTTACTGTACGATACCGAGTTGTGGCGTATGTCTTAGTGGACGATCACTCAGCAGTAGTAGTATTAGTGGACGATCATTCAGCAGTAGTAGTTGTGGCTGTATCGCTGACGAAGGCGTACAGTTGCGAAGTCTGTTATAAGGCAGCTGTCGACTGATGTGGTCGACAGCTTGACACTCTTGTATTCTCAGACAATCTAGTCGAGGTTCCTCTCTTCTACCTTGGTCATCGTTCCCTTAGGACGGCTCTTTCAGGAGTCCGTACAAGACAGGTCTCACCTTCGCGTGTAGACTGAAATCGCTAAGTCACGTTACCTGCCATCGCGTGGAAGGGTCTAAGTCAGACCATCGCCATAACATTAGTGTCAAGCTATCCTCACACGCCGTGGCGCCAATCACTACAAAAGACGGCTGGGACTTCCAACCCTTTATCATCAATTCAAGAGACAGGGACGCCCCCGCAAGATACGTTATCAATCGAGTTCGTTGGAGGACAATTCCTGACGAAAGACGAAGTGGACCTCTAGACCACTTCAACACCGGTTACTACGCCGAAGCAGCCACAGCTCAACGGTTTCACCCCATCATCTTTCATCACGGAAGGTGTTGTTGGGTAGAACTCAGGTGGAACAGAACCCACGAATACTTTGAAGCAGCAAGGCCAGCCGGGGACGATCTGAACTGTAACATCTTACTATCGGAAGCGCGTGACGTCGAGGAACAAGGAAGAATCGACGGATCCCCAGAAGAAACACACGAAGAGCCAATATCACCTGAGCTCCAACACCGAACTCCCGCAAGGTCGGAGACAAGTCACACAAGTGAACGAGCACCAACACCATCGATTGCCGAAGAACCAGAGAACATTTACGTTCACGAAGAACCAGCGGTGGAAAATATCATCCAACAAACAGCTACGTTACAAATTCCAGATCCCATTCGCATGGCAACTCAAACCCTCGTTGAAGAACCAGTGCCACTCATCATTGATGAACGAACGGGTCATGTTGTGGACATGAACCCCGAAGACTTACAAGCCGCACGAAGAGCTATGGGACCTGATGAGCCAGACCAACCAGGAGGCTTCGATTTCGACTACAACGACCCGCCTCCTCAACCATATGAACAAATTAATAGAGGAGAAGGAATACGGGGATACCCCTTCAGACGACAACAGGATGACCCGCCACCACAAGGAGGAGGAGGAGGAGGAGGACCACCACCAGCAGGAGGACCACCCCCAGCAGGAGGACAACCCCAAGGAGGACCACCGCAAGGAGGAAACACCACAGACAAATTCATAGGGAATCCTCCAAGCCCTTTCAATGGCGATCGCGCAAAAGTTGAAGGATTCATCCTTCAATGGGAAGTCTACGCCGGAGTAAACGCCAGTCACACAGCCATGAGAAACAAATACCAAAAAGCTATGTTGTTTCTCACATACGTTCAAGGAGATCTAGTTAACGCCTGGGTCATGTCGGCTAGTCAATGGCTAGTCCGAGAAGTGGCTAGAGGCGTCAGTCAATTCGACAATAGGCTATGGAACAATGTCCTACAAGCCTTCAGGAGACAATTCGCCGACATACTCAGCAAAGAACGTGCTCAGGCACAACTCGATGCTGGAATACGAATGAAAGAAGGAAGAATCGATGACTACATCGCGTTATTCGAACAATTGGTTTGATACGCCGGATACGACATTAACGCCGAACAAACCCTCAAATACTTTATAAAAGGGTTACCAAGGACGTTATACGAAGCCATGTATCAACATGACGACCCACGAACATACGAAGAATGGAGAGCATCGGCTCTCAGAAGACAACAAAAGTGGATCCATATGCAGACGGTGCGCGGAAACCTTGACATGTTCAAGAGCACTAACAAAAATCACGCGGGAGCACTATCAAAATTGCTTGCTCCACTACCACACCCAGACGCAATGGACACATCCGCGGACCGAGTCAGAGGAAGACTCGCAGGAGCAGAAGACGTCCTCAATAATCCACGACCTCCATTTCCACCACGAGGAGGATATCTCCAAAGACAAAGGGAGAACCGAGGAAACCGCGACTTCAGTCAAGTGCGGTGTTACAATTGTAACAAATTGGGGCACATCAGCCGAGACTGTCGCCAACCAAAACAAGGAAGACGACCACAGCAGATCAGAAGTACGGAACAGAAGCCGCAAACTGACGAAGATAAAGCCGAAGACTGGCTTAGGGGAGTAGCAAGCGAGGGAGATGACGTGAAGGACCTCATCTTACAGAAGTTGATGGGGACGGATTTTTCAGACGCCTAAACCCGACGGCCTGGGTGAGGGCATTTCGTTGTAACACTGTGTACATTACCCGCTACCGATCTATGCGAGTTCCAGTTCATCTCGACACACGTTACAACACGGCCGACGTAAAAGCATTGGTGGACTCGGGGGCCACCGACAATTTTGTGAGCGCACGATTTCTCGAAAAAACAGGGATAAAGACACGTCGTCTAGAGAACCCGAAAAGGATATACAATATCGACGACTCAACCAACAAAGCCGGACTTATCACCCACTATGTGATCCTCCGCGTCCGTGTAGGAGAAAGGGAGAAAGATATGCGATTCCTAGTCACCAATATAGGAAAAGAAGAAATCCTTCTAGGATACCCATGGCTCGCCGCATACGAGCCTCAATTCGACTGGAGAACGGGGACAATAAACAAAGCACATCTTCCTATTATCATCAAAACCGTCAAACCAAATGACCGAAGAGATGTGCTTGCCCACTTACTCACCAAACAGAAGGAAAAGATCGTCACCCAGTTAGAGGAAGCCGAAGAGAGGGGACGAAGAATAGTCATCCCAAAGAGACCAGAACCAACGAAGGAAGAAGAGGGTCCTACCCTACTCCCCAGGTACGAAGCGTTCAAAAAAGTCTTTGACGAAGAAGCTTCGTCAAGACTACCAGAGCGAAGACCTTGTGACCACGCCATCACTCTTCTTCCAAACGCACCAAAGGCGCTAACATGCAGAATCTACCCAATGACTCGACAAGAAGATGACGCGTTGGACAATTTCATCGATGAGCATCTCAAAAAAGGATATATCAGACCGTCGCAATCCCCCTATGCATCATCTTTCTTCTTTATCAAGAAGAAAGATGGCAAACTACGACCGGTCCAAGATTACAGGGCAATCAATCGGTGGACAATACGAAACCAATACCCCCTCCCTCTCATCACAGATCTTATGAGAGACCTTGGAGGAGCGGTGATGTTTTCAAAATTCGACGTCAGACAAGGCTACAATAATATTCGAATCAAGGAGGGTGATGAACATAAAGCAGCCTTTAAGACGCGTCGAGGTCTTTTCGAGCCAACGGTGATGTATTTTGGACTTTGTAACTCGCCAGCAACCTTCCAAGCTTTCATGAACGATATCTACAGACCAGTAATCGAGGAGTTCGCCCCCAAAGGAACGCACATCCGCATCTATATGGATGATATCGCTATCGCCACCAAAGACTGTGGATCCCTACAAAAAACCGACGATGCTCACACCGCTGCAGTGGCTGCGGTCCTCCAAATCGCAAAGGACCATGACCTCTACTTCAAACTGGCGAAATGCGCCTTTCACGTCCCGTCTATAGATTACCTGGGGGTAATCCTTGAAAAGGGGATGACACGTATGGACCCAGCAAAAGTAGCAGGCGTACGTGACTGGCCGACACCAGCAAAAGTCAGAGACGTACGCAGTTTTTTGGGTTTTTGCAACTTTTACCGCCCTTTTATCCGAGGTTTCGCCAACATTGCTCGGCCATTGAATACACTAACACGAAAGGACGAAGAATGGCAGTGGGGCGCAGATCAACAAAATGCGTTCCAAACGCTCAAGAATCGCGTCACGAGCAACCCGGTTCTCGCACATCCAAATCCCGAAGTCCAATATGACTTAGAAGTTGATGCGTCAGGGTTTGCTGTAGGAGCAGTACTAACACAGAGAGGTCACGACGGCAAAAAACATCCAGTAGCTGTAGCGTTATCACCTAACGCTGGTTCGACTTGAACTGGTCTGTGACGTGATGCTCGAGTATATGGATGAATGCTTGTAAATCACGGGCAACTTAGCTAAGTTGCACTGCCACTAGGTCGCTTCGATAGACACTAGGGTATCCAAAGGATAAGCTTCAATCGATTGATTGGAAAGACGCGAAGAGAAGGGGAAGAAACGATGGTGATGATTCAAGAAGACCAAGCTGAAGAGCCTTGGTCTTGTCGTTACAATATTTATACAGATACTCGCTGGCTTTAAAGCGCAGCTTGGAATCCAAACCCTAGTACCGCTATACTAGTAATGAGTCATAGTCCGTTCTAATAATACCTGAAACACCGGCAAGCCCAAACACCGGCGACGCGTAAGTGTCCATGACTAATAACGGCTTACTATCGTAGTCATAACCAAGTAGTAAGCGTCCCGAACTCCGAGACCTCGTAAACATGATGATAAGTAACCCGCGCGATGTCAAACCGTGACATTACCCCTTTTTCAGGCAGAACGTCCACGTTCAAAAACCCAGGGAATAATAGTCGCACCTCGATGAACAGAAACTTCCTGGTCCATAATCCTCTGTAGTCCATTAGCCGCCTCCAATCGTCGCGTACACTTCCTGACTTCATTGCCGACTACATACTGCTCATTTTCCATAGCAGTAATGCGTTCCGACAGCTCGGAGTACCGGCTAGTCAAAGCCCGGTATCGAAGGACCTCCGCCCACAACGACCGGTCCGGGATCTGCCCCATGGCCAAGTCGACCCCTTGGCGATCACCGTAATCCTGTCGTAAGTACCGCAATTGGGTATGCGTGTACTGGCGGTCGTTATCCTCGGCATCGAGATCAGGAGCGGCATGTACTTCACCTTGTTGAATTTCCCCCCCTTTCTTCATGCACCCGTATACAATCGGGTTGTTGCCAGGCATGACGTGAATGTATTTGGCGACAGTGATATGCCCATTCTCAGTCATGCGGAAGTTAATAAACCTGGGAGGGATGTTTAGTTCGAAGCCATCGGGGGCGTCAGCCTTGTCCCGAGCACGCTGTTGGTCAGCTGGAACTCCGCCTCCTCGGTAGTCAGGGAAGCAAGGACTCTCTTTTGATGCTCCCACACCAGCTCTTCTTCCTCTCCTCGTCCCCCTCGGCACAAATGGTACCCTTTCATCCGAGGATCCCGGTACTTGGCGGGGATTTTGGTTTTCTTTGTCCGAGTCGTCTTCTCGAGCTCGGATGGAGGCACGGATGTGAACACCCCAGGACGTCGAGGGGTCCATGATGACGTTGGTAGGGGGGTCGACATTAATATATCGAGGCGTTGGCGGCGGAGGGATGCGGACGGGGTCGTTGTTACACGTACAGTTGTAGATGAGTTGTCCACAGTCGTAGTGGATGTGGGAGTCGGCGTCGTTAGGATGGCCTGGACATGACAAGGCGGTTTGCTTACAACTTCCACAAACTCTGACCACGTCACTGAGGTCGGAGACGCTTGGAACCTTGATAAGCGTTTGTGGAATAATGAGGTTCTCGACGCGAGTAGGAGCTCCCTCTTCCATGCTCGATGAGTCTTCCTCCAGTCCTTCAACGTCGTGTCCGCATACATCAGGGGTTTCGGGGATGACATCCCCAGGTCCGATGCATCGAAAAGCGGCGGCGACTTCGGCATAGGTAGGTTGGGTAACGGTGGGAAGATGGTAAGACGTCTGAGAGGTAGTGGAGGTAGCAGTAGGGGAAGTGGTCATTGTTCGACGAAGGAAGAACTGATGTGCTTCATCCAGTGAATGGCCTGTCTTTATACGTGAGGGAGTAGAATTCAGAGTCCGTTTAAACTCAGCTAAGGCGTCAGGGGCATGTACGTCAGTGGCGTTGACCCACTGTGACTCCGAGTCTGGGTACCCTTTCCATTTGATAAGGAATTGTTTGCGCCTTGTTCTGCCGAATTGCCGTTGGTCTAGAATCTTCTCGATTTCATATTCTTCTTCGCCATCGATTAATTCAGGGGGAGGTCTTGGGAAATTTGGTCCGTGAAAGGAAGTCTCGCGATAGGGGGTGAGAAGATCGATATGAAACACGTCATGAATGCTCCACTTGGTGGGTAATTCCAATCGATAATTGACAGGGGACATCACCTGGACAACCTGGAAGGGTCCGTGTCGTTTGGGCGCAAGCTTGGCGCTTGGCTGGTGAGTCCTCAGGTGACGCCCTTCTAGCCATACCCGATCCCCTATTTGGAATTTGGGCGTATCTTTATGTGAGACCCATGACTTCTGGGCCTTGATGATTTGTTTTTGAGCGTGTTCCCGTGCTTGTTTGAATTGATCAAGGCGCAACGCCACTTGCGGCATGGGACTGGGCGCTGAATTCCAATCAGCACGAGGATTATGCCCCATCAATAAGAAGAATGGAGACTGTCCCGTGGCTTCATTAGGCCAATTGTTATGCGTGAATTCTGCTATTGGAAGATAAAGATTCCAATTGTCTTGTCGTTCATTTACCCAAAATCGGAGATACTGTTCGAGCCATTGATTGGTTCGTTCCGATTGTCCATCCGTACGAGGATGATATGCCGTAGAAATGTTCTGTTTGATCCCAAGTTGTTTGCATAATTCCCTTGTGAACTTGGACGCAAATCTGGGATCCCTGTCGCTAATAATTTTACTTGGTAATCCATACCGCATGAACACGTGTTTGATGTATAGTGCTGCTGTTTCTTCCGCGTCGATCTCTTCATTGCAAGGGATAAACACAGATGCCTTGGTACAATCGTGGTCCGTGACCGTAAGGATTGAATCATAGCCCTGGGCGACAGGTAGTTTAGTGATGAAATCGAGAGCGATAGTCTCGAAGGGCATAGCTTCCGGTTTAGGGTATATGGGTTGTAGTGAAGCCCTAATAGGGCGATTGTTGATTTTGTGTCGTTGGCATTCCGCACAACCCCTAACATACGCCAATACTTCTTGTCGTATTGTTGGCCACCAATAGTATCGTTCTACTATTTTGCCAGTTTTGCTGATTCCTGGATGACCATGCACTGGGGTATCGTGATGAGCGGCAATAATTGACTTCCGCTCTTCACTTTCCTTAGTAACGACTCTTCTGCCTTCCTTATACCATACCCCATTGATCTTTTTCAACTGGTGCGGGTCTACCCAAGGTTTGATAATGTTTCGTCTTGTTCGTCTTTGGTTGACCTCATTTCTTCTACCGTGATTGTTGCAATAGACTGATTTGGCATTCCTGTACGGTGTGTGTTGTTGGTTCGTATGAATATTTTGTCAGGTAACACCGTAACATTTTCATTGTCTTGTTCCCCGTGATCATAGTCGGGTCGTCTTGACAATGCATCTGCTCGTCCGTTTGCAGTCCCTTTTATGTGGTGAATCTCGAGGTCATATTCCGACAATTCGAGTACTTCCCTCGCAACCCGTCGACTGATCTTTTGTGGTTCTCTCCAATACCGTAGATTCATGTGATCCGAGAATACTTTAATTTTATGGGGTGATCCCGCTAGTAGAGGCCTCCAGTGCCGCAACGCCTTGACTATTGCTAGTAGTTCAAGGTCGTAAATGTCGTAATTTCGTTCTGCTGTATTGAGGGTTGCAGAGTAATAGCCTATTGGATGTCTCTTGCCGTCAGTTTTCTTTTGGAGTAGTACCGCTCCCACCGCGAAACCTGAAGCATCCACCTCCAACTCGAATTGGTCTGTCAATACTGGGTGTGCCAATACAGGTTCGCTTGTGACCCGTTCTTTTAATACTTCGAATGCGTGTTGTTCTGCTGAGTTCCATTGCCATTCTGTTGTTTCTTCGTAAGGTTGTTTAGTGGTTTGGCGATTGACGCAAATCCTCGTATGAATAGACGGTAAAAATTGCAAAAACCCAAGAAAGATCGTACGTCCTTCACCTTGGTTGGCGTTGGCCAATTTTTAATTCCCA
>WITN01000123.1:0-160105 GCA_015025155.1 Lactarius quietus
CTCAGTGTGAGTCATTCTGTTATCTCTTATTAGTGTGTGCCTTGGGGCCTTATGCCTCATGTGCTGTATGTTTCATGATAAGCCCCTGTGGCTTGATGATTGTTTCTCATTGGACAATATGGATGTGACTCATATTTGAGCTCAGCTTCAAAGTCAACTCATGTGTCTATATACTATGCTGACCCACCATTTTTGCAGGGTGCACCATTTTCACACTTTCATAAATTCACCTCAATCAACCATTTCTTGCCATTTGTTCTTCCAAAAAAAAAACACTAGATAAAGTAGATATTATGGATAATAGATCATATATAATAAGGGGAATCTACATGAATTTATGGTCACCAAAAAATCAGGAAGCTTGAAATTGGGTTTTCTCAGCCACCCAGACCCACTCAATCCTGCTGATCTTGGTACTCTCACAAGCTTATTTTTTCAGGAGGTGATAATACACATAGAATGCACTGTAAATGGAAAATATGGAGTCAGTGATCAACAGCAATTGAGTTGGAGAGAGGAATCTCACTTCAAGGGCAAATAAGAGTAACAGAACACATGACCAATTGAAACTTCTCATTTGATGTGCCTCGGCATCACCAGCACCTGCACACCCTATGCATGCCCCACAGACCTGCAAAAGGAGCTCAAACTTGAGCTAAGAAGCAACAATTAGCAGCAAATAAAGAGGATAAAATTGAAGCTGCCTTACAAGGTCTGAAGGACAAGACCTTCAAGACACTCTCTGTGGTGGCATGCCACTTTGGGGTGTCCCATGACACACTTTGACATCAGAAGAATGGAACCCATGGCCCTGCATTGAAAGCACAGAAGAAGACCAGGCTCCTCTCTGAGATGCAAGAGAAAGCTCTTTGTGAATGGGCCCTTTACATGGCTGAAATAGGTGAGCCAATGTCGAAACAGGTGCTCTGCACAAGGTTGCTGAACTAAGCCCAAAACTTCAAGAGAAGACTAAAGAGAGGCAAGACAACACTTACCATCAAAGAAATGGATCTACATGTTCCTGGAATGGAACCCACAGCTAACATTGTGACAACCAACAGGTCTTGACACTATGCAGGCCCATAACTTCAACCCAACAGTAGTCAGTCACCACTTTGAATTGTTAGGCAAATTTTTGAAGGCACATGACATACCTCTGGAAAACATGTACAATATGGATGAGAAGGGTATTCAACTTGGTGGGGGTAAGAAACTAGATGACACACAATACATGTTTGCCTGGGACCAGCAACATCATGTGAAGACACAAGGCATGAACCTTGAACTTGTGACCATGATTGAGTGTGTTGCTGTGGACGGCTTGAGCTTGAAGCCTGGTTTTGTGTTTACTGGGAAGAATCTCCTCCACAATGGTTATTTCAAGGAGTATGGTGTTCTGTGAGTCATCTGTGGTGGTGTATAAACAATTGTTACTTATCGTAAATGCAGAATCACCCTGTTGGATAAAGGGTGGACCAATAACTTTATTGCAGCCCAATGGTTCGAAAAATGCTTCCTGCCTCAAGCATTGGCAAGAAATGTGAGCAGGAAGAAGATTGTGCTGATATATGATGGGCATAAGTCCCATGAGACCATAGAGCTATGTCGGTCAGCATTAGAGCATAGCATTGAGCTGTACCAACTTCCCACACACACATCACATTGCCTTCAGCTGTTGGATGTTAGGGTCTTTGGTCCCCTCCAATGTGTGTGGCAAAACCGTTGTGCAGCAGCAATGGACAACACTTGGGATGGCATTACAAGGCAGCAAGTTGTAAAAGAATATATGTTGGCATGCACTGAGTCATTCAAAGTTCTGACCATCCTTTCTGCCTGGAGAAAGAGTGGTACTTCTCTGGATGTTCACATCAAAAGATTATGGCCCAAGTATTCCTTCATCATTCAGGCCCCCTCTCCCATCATCATTCCCGATGCTATCAGATGACAGTGATCCTGACCAGACAGATATTACATCAGTGTTGACGATGGGCTCAACAGCTCAGAGTCTGGTGAGGAGAATGAATAGGGCAACAAGGAGTGCAGTGTGGATTGTGCAGATCACCTTAATCAGGATAACTCTAGTGAATTGCCCTTTTTGGCACTGACCACAATCAATGAATCTTCCCCATCTTTGCTTACACACCCCTCTTTGCTTACACCTCCCCCCTCTTTGCTCACACCACACCCCACATCACTCACACCTCCCCCCTCTCTCAATACCTTGGCACAACTTAGTTTATCTCATGAAGAGGGAGGAGAGCCCTGATGTCAGACTGATGGAGACCCCCCCCAGCTGTGTGGAACTGCCCCCCATTTGTCCATTGGCACTCATGGTGACGCTTCCTTCTGCCAGTCTCCCATCCAAGTCCTGTCACCTTTGACCCAAGTGGACCCTGCTGCATCTGTTGTTGAACGACTGGAAGCCTCTGATAAGAGGATTGCTGAACTCCAGCATGAGGTTGAGAAGCTTGAGGCTTACTGTGTCCTCTCTGGAGGTGTCATCACATGTCTCCAGAAGCAAGTCAATATCAAGAAGAAGACCACCAGGAGTTAGAGAAGCTCCATGAAGAATCTCAACAGAAGGAGATGTGCCAGAATGATGAACTTGCCTGGAAGGCCACTGAGGACCAGGCACGATGCACGCACAAGGCAGATCCAACTCACAAGTTCACAGGACCAGTGAACAAGTCTAGGCTTAAGGAGGATCTTGCAGATATCGCAGCTGCTCTTTCATTACCAGACATCAGGAAGAAGGACGAGATATTTGAGAGAGTTGTGAAGGCATTTGATGCAAATCTGGGGCTCAAGACAACTCCCCATTTCGAAGGGTTATTCATCTTGCATTCCCAAAAATGAGCCTGCATCGACAGTGGCATAGCTGAGCCATCAACCCATTCTGGCCCACCCTCTTCCCAGCTCCCCCACCCCTCTTCTGGGCAGCATGCCTGCAGCATTCACTTTCACTCACATGTTTCCTGTAGCATTTCCACCAAATGCTGATCTGACTTGGATCCAAAGGGTTTCCTTGTATCAACACTGAGCTAAGCAGGTGGCTTACAGCACAGACAAGAACTTGTAAAGAGTGGGGGGCTCCTTGAACTGCAACCACCATCATGTTCAGTTTTTCCCACAAGGCAAGGATGCTACGATCACCAGCCACTGGCCACCCACCATGCTACCACCCACACCACACTATTAAACCACGGGAACACCACCCATAATAAAATACCCCACCCAAACCGTGCGAGAACCTGACATGACACCACTATCACCTCTCCACTTCATTTCAGGATGATAAGCTCCCCCCACACCCTCACACTGGCACTGCCAACCCACACTGAGGCCTGAGAACCAGCAGTGAGTCCACTGAAGACACCTGAGACCAACGCCGTACAAATGAGAGCTTCCGAGCTACAATGGCAAACCAACCACTGCCAAATAGCGCCACACTGAGGCAAACAGACTCCAAACAGACATGTCACACATCACTTGAGGTGGGCAAGGCATTACATGCATGCATTAGACCTCACCGCCTTGGCCCGCCACTATGATACACCTAATACACACACTGTGACCCCTCAAATGTGATGCCCCAGGTTGTGGAGACAACCTGGGAGGACTCTCTGGGAGAATTACTCGGATCTGCCAATAGAGTGGATCAGTGACTGTGAGGTTTTAGTGGGTAGGAGTAATCCACGTACCGCGATGCAAGAACGTGATTACTGAGTCCCACACTACCCCAACACCAGGGGTGTACGCTAATCTGTATTTTCCCTCACACTGGGCCCCGGCCCGGCTTTCTAGCATGTTTGGTAGGGCTGATACAAACAATCTCCTGCTACCAAACGACTGAATTGGAATTATTATTAGTTAGTAACTAGTTAGTAACTAAAATGAAACCAAATACAGTAACGCCCTCCAAAAAAAAAAAGAATTTGTAAAGAGTGAATAACCACAAAGGGTCCCCTTATAATGTCTAACAAGGTGATAGCCTAACACACAAGTTGGCAACAAGATGAGAGAATAGTCACACAGACCAATGACTCTGCTATAAGATGTCTGAGATAAGCCTGAGAGGAATACAGATGGAAGTCAAGACAACTAAGCTAACAACTACTGGCAAAACCTGCCAAGTATATATAGTACTCCAAGCCAGCTTTGAAGCTGAGCTCGAACTATGAACCTAATATGACCTATGACTAGTATGACCTAATCTGCCAATAGGAATTGTCCATCAAGCCACAGGGGCTTATCATGAAACATACAGTACAAGAGGCATACGGCCCCACATGAGTCAGAGATAAGAAACACCATATGACTCACAAATGCCACCACAGTCCAAGATAACAAGATGACAAAAGACTTGGTGCAATACCAGCACATCAGAAACTGTTCAATCAGAAATGATCCAATAAGGGAATTGTCCAGACCATCAGCTCTTGGAAATTCCACATTGAATACCTTGCCAACCATTCTTCCAGAATCTTCCATCCAACAAAGTCCCATGACTTATGGCTTAGGTCAGATATGAGGCATGACCTGGGACTACATGTGATCTAATCATGTGACCTTCATTCTTCCTGCAATACTCCCACCAGTATCTGAGGGTGACTCATGAACAATCATACCACTCACTAACTGGCCAATGCATAACACTTCATGTTCTTCTACTTCATAGTTTTCTTCTTCCTCTGGTGTCCAGCCATTTGCTTGGCCCCATACTAGAGCATGTACTTGCTCTTCTTCTTCATCATATGCTGGCTGATGCACTACCCACATGTGACTTTCTGGGTAATCTTAACAACTCTTCCAGTGTTCATGGGTACACTTGCAACACTTGCTTGCTGCTGGAGGTTGAACACTGTTGCAACGTGACACCCACCCTTATTTCCACATTGAGGTCCAAGAAAGGTATGCCACTGCCCAGGCATTTTTTCTCATTTTCTCACTTTGAACAGGACATGTGAGCCAGGACCCTGCCCTGTTCGCCAGGCATACACAGTCTTGTGAGGTGAATCAGGAGTTGGCCATGATAACAGCAGTAGTCAGCCCATAGAAGTAGTTACAGTGTAAATTATAGCATACTGATGAATATATTGATCTTTGAGCCTGGATACTTTTATGAATTGATGACTGGCAGGTGACTGGGTGAGCTTGTTCAATTCTGGACAAATGGCCAGACAAACAACTAGCGATGCATTCATATTCTGGAAGCATGTCTGGACATGACTGGCAAGCATCTGGCTCCAGTCAGCCTGTCTGGATTAGACAGAAAATTCTGGCTCCAGTCACCATTCTGACATACTGGCATACTGGAGCCAGTGCCTCCAGTATGCTCCAAGCCCTCAGATAAAATGCTGGTGATCCCAGCAGTGTGTTACAATTTGGAAGGTGCTAGGCAGAGTAAGTGCAATGACAAGTTGCTCACAAAAGCTTACTGATGGATTACCATGAGCTTACTGATGTGTACTATATGATGACTGATGCATCACTGTACAATTACTGATGATTAGTAGTAGGGGTGTGATTGCTGACAAAGGCATACACCTCAGTACTGTTATAAGCAGGCTGCCAACTGATGTGGTCAGCAGCTTGACCTTTTTGTGACTCTTGTGGAATCTAGCAGGCTTCTCATCTCATCCATTCACAACCACTACAGAGTGTCTTCGTGTTGAAGCACTTCCTTGTAACTGCATCTTAGGGAAGCACCATTGAGTGTCTCAGAAACTGAGCTTGTGTCAGCATCAGCAGCTTAGGCAGCTATACACCACCTCTGCTTACTCTAGCTGAATCCATCCCTTGGCTTCCATAAGCCCTGACAGCTCAATTAAGAAAGTCGGCAGCTACATTGGCAGCTGCACTTATTTGGCAATAGACCTGGCGGCACTGCATTGGTAGATCATCTCAGCAGCCTCACCATTGTGTCTTCAAGGCCAAGTCAAGCAAGCACATGGCCTGTGCATTACAAGTGGCATCTCTTTGTTGCAGGACATTGTTGGGAGTCTGAAGGGGAAGCATAAACATTGTTAAGCAGAAGAGCAAAAGGAGCAATGGCATTGCTACACCCATTGGACTGTTGCATCTGTTCTGCACATTCACTGCACATGCCTCTCACAACACTGGCCATATTGTGTGGGGGTCAACATAGACAGAATGGGAGTGATCTGCTCAGGAAGACTAACAACAGAAGACATGAAGAAGATGCAAAGTAGTGAAACAGCCTTTGAAAACAAGCCCAAGAATATCCAAATTGGACCAGAAATGAATGTAACAATTGTTACTTAGGCAGGGTTTAAGTGAGATGACGAGTTGCTCCCAAAGGTTTACTCAGGTGGACTCATTATATTACTCATGTTACTATAGGATTACTCATGAGATTAGTGGATGATTATGAAGCAGTAGTAGTCCTTACGAGGTAGTAAGTTAGTAGTAGTGGCTGCATAGCTGACAAAGGCTTGTGGCCCCTGAGTCTTTATAAGGCAGCTGTCAACTGATGTGGTCAACAGCTTGATGCTTTTGTATCCTCTCAAATCAAGTCCAGGTTCTGTCTTCCAGAACTGAGCTTGTGTCAACTTGCCAAAACCATTTCCTTAGGGAGGCACTTGCAGGTGTCCTCAGTTGTCATGTCTACAAGCATTGACTCAACGTTGCTAAGTCACTTTCCAAACTGTCACCACGTATACCAGCCTAAGTCAGGCTCATGCTACCTTGGGCATTACAATGAAGGAGATATGGTCAAATTACTGTTTTGGCCATATCTCCTTCATTCTGGTCTGATTTGGATGTTCTTGGGCTCATTTTCAACACCACATGTTTCCACAGGTATACCCTTGCCAATCACTAGTAGAAACAGGTGTCCACACACCCAAAAATTCACCTCAAATACAGGAAACTGTGTCTCACCACACATGATCCTTGAGATATGAGATCAATCTTAGGTAACAGACAGGCAGCAGCAAAAACAACTTTTTTGTGAGACAGAAGTACAACAGAGGGAGTGCAAAGAAGTGAGAGAGGACACAAAAAGTGACCCATCAGAAATCAAGCACTGCCAAGGAACGATGACAGACTCGGAAGCTTCTGTGTCACCATGAACAAACAGGAGGGGCTAATTTGCAGGCATTTCCACAACCAGGCAAACACAGAGCAGGTATGCTTGAAGAGGCAAGGGAGGCTTGAAGAGGCAAACAGCCTGCACGAAGACGGAAGCAGCGGCAGCAAAAATTTAAAGAGGGAAAATGGGTCTAAGCATTCACACGACCCTCTATCATTTATATATTGTATGGATCGTATGTTTTCCACGCACACATGGCCGCTCTTACTAAAAGTACATTTAGGACTGCCATTTGTAAGTACACGACACATGAAGAGGCTTGCAACACAAAGATAGTAGGGCAACTCTCCAGCTACGCCAAGTCTTGAAAAGCGAGACAAAAAGAAGAAAAGTCAATAGACGAGCAGCCAATGGCGCTGAATTGACGAAATTGCGGACGACGCCGAGAACATGGTTGAGCAGCAGCCGTACCTCCTCTCGCGTTTCCCGCTGTTCGTAGCATCACAAAGGCGGGCAAACGACTGATACCGGTGTCCAGCGCGCGACGGAGAGTCCGAGGATTCAATCGCGGACCTAGGAGCGGCGTCGACAATAGAGAGCGCGTCGAATCTGAAATCATACCGCCGTTATTGAGGGCGTGGAACTTTATCCATAGAGAAAGCTGTTCACGCACGACGTTTGAATCCATCTGCGGAAGTTCCGTTATTGGCGCCTATAACTCTGAACGGATTCGGGACGCGGGCTCACGAGCCGGGCCGGGCTAAAACGTGGAATAACAAGCGAACGGGTTTCGGGCGGCCCATTCCCGGATGAGCAATGGGAATGGCGCGGCTGTGTAGCTTTGAGGGGAAGATGGAGTGGTTGCCGGGCGTGACGGTGCGGCAAGAGTGAGGGTAGCTTGCTGCGCGGGGTCGTCCAGGACGGGCATCTCATGAATAGGGCGATTTGGTGAGGAGTGGTGACGGGACGAGAAGAATTGATCTGAGTGACTAGATACGATCGGTAATATGAGCGGTTGTAGCGTGTTTTCGAAGCTTGCTACATCGAATGTGCGCAGGCCAAGTCCGCCCCAAGTACGTGGGCTTGCGGTTGATGCCTGTTTTCGTGCTTCTAGTTACTGCGAATGTATAGGAAAATCACGCGTCCCGAAGCTACGTTCGGGAAGTAAGCAAATGGATGGAGACTGGGGTGTATAATTCACCTTGGGATTGTATGCGATTCGAATTTTGCGCATGCTGATTATCGCCGTCGTGCTTCCGCTTCGTTTCGTCCGAGTTCTTTCATTAGACTTGAACATGAATTTCACAACCATTGCATTCGTAACGTGTGTCGTAGTGGAGACCATACCTTTCGGGAAGAAGGTCGAATGAGGGTGAAAGAGACGCACGGCATGAGGTCAACGCCGACTCACCCGCTTCCTGCTAGTACCCAAGGGTGGCCGACCATACTCGCACCCTGTAGGAATCCATCGGTCGAACTCTTGCTCCTGGTTATTATCCCTTTAACCCTCTTCGAGATCGCGATCGCCGTGATCGTAAAAGGCAGGTTGGTCGCTAGGCGGGACCACTGAGAGAAGCAAAGATACTTGGGAGGGTCAATATGCTGGACTTGAGTTTCGGAGAGGGCTGCTGGGAGAGAATCCCGCGCGGGGGATCACTTGATCGCGCTTCATGCTGCAGCGGGGTGAAGTCCCTGGGGCCATGTGGTCCGTTTCACGTCACGATGTCGCATCCTAACGGGCCCGCCTCTAACGTACGCCGGTTTGTGCGCCCTTCGCCACGAGCACGCTCGAGGGTGAATTCCTGAGGGAGATAATTGGGTTCAAGCTGGGTAAACCTAGAGACAACGCCCGAGCATACCGTTCCAGCATATATCACTTCCGATATGCCCGCACCCATCGAATCGGCTTGATCGATTTCTGCGATTAGCTCGGGAGTTATTTGGAAGGCTGGAGCGTTGCGTGGTAAAGGCCGCGCAAAGCTCAAGGCTGAATGGAACTTTGTTGGAGCGGGTCGGGAATGACTATAAGAGTAGGCCCGCTGCGGAGACAGTCGACGGTGGAAGCCTTGCTGGTTCGAAAAAGGGCCATCCGGCTAGTGCCATGGTTGAAGGGGAGGTTGCACGGCGGATCTGACTGGAGACGGGTTGCGCGGCAATCGGAGGGGAGTGCCTCAGATGAAAAGATGTCATAGAAGCCATGGGTTTGGGCTGGCCGTTATATGAGCCCTGGAATGAAGGAAGTCGATAGGACATGGATGGTCATCTGACGTTCACGGAACGAGGGTGATGGTAAATATTCGCGCGGAGAACAACTGGGTCCAGAAAGAAAAAGTGGGATGAGTACTCGCTATAAAGGTTTGGAGCAGGCCCAAGGCAAGAAATTGACAATCCATGGAAGGCAGAAAGGTACAACACCGGTGTGCCACAGGCAAGAAAAAAAATGCGGAAAAAAAGAGCTGGTCTGTGGAGCAGAGGGGATTGAAAATGTTGCAGAGGCAGGAAAGGAGATTGTTAATGAAAACGTCTCGGTTTCTCATCGATACAAATGAATGACAAATAAACAATAGAAGTACAGACCTGGGCGGATGATTGCATCGACATCTCACGGGCGCAGACCAAGATGAACAGTTGCAAGCGTCGTTTGCACGCAAGTTCCGAGTTGAATACAGTGTCTGGGTTTCATTTGGACGCGTAAGATCACAGTGATTACGTGAATGGACACGGCGTAAGGGACGCTTTCGGTTTTCCGTTCCGGGATTCCGTCGAACAAGGCCGATTCCCATGACTCGCTGGGCTGCTCAGTCACTCAAGAACTTTCTGTCAGTCACGCCGTTCAACTACACAGATACCAAGATACACGGCTTCCGGGAACCCATCAACCCACCATGAGGATGGATGAGAGCGCATAGGTCGTGCATCCCGGGTGCAAGCACGGTCCAGAGCGACTTCGCACGCCCCGGGATGCGCTTCAGCCTCGACTACAAGCTGACGACGCCGAGCTATTACCGCCTACGCATAGATGCGATCGATGGGAGTCTCATCCTCACGGAGTAGTAGACGGCTGGTGCGTAGAACCCAGCTTCTTTCTTCCCCCACCCTCCTAACATTCGAAACGCAGCCTCCGACGTCGGCTACCCCCGCCTCACCTTTTCGGACTCCCTTGCGCCTTACACCTTCATAGAGGCCACGCGCGTGTCTGTCATGGGCGTGATGGGCTCGTCGTTCGACGTATCCTACACGCCAGGTACCATCTCGATCGACCTCATCGCGTGCGATGAACGGCGAATACCGAGTAGCAGGACTTCATCACCGGCCGCATCCGTCTCGAGGGCTTCAGCAAACATTCGGTCGCGCTGGTCACGGTGCGATCGAGCGAGGCTGCCTGTTATGGCATCGTGCTGGGCGGTCATACCGACTTCCCTCCGGATATATGGTATCGGTGTGTCCTTCATTCTGTCGAGCAGATCCTGCGCAACCGAGAAGGAGATACCGGCTGTTACCCTACTCGGGCAGACCGCCGGGATGACACGCGCCGAGTGGGGTAAAGAAACTAGGCCGGATGCAGATAACAGGCAGGCCTCGGAACCAACCTGAGACCTTTTACAGTGCGTCATTTCATACCTTGTAAGTTTTCAGCGTTTCGGTTTTGCTGTGGTTTGACGTTTCATTAACATATTCAGCTACGATTCAGTGCCCTTATGAACAAGACGAGGACAGGCAGTACTGCTCGGGATACGATGACAAGGCCTACGAAGGTGTTTCATACATTGGCTACTTCATCAGGGTAAATATTCCCGTTGCTGGCTGTGTTTGACGCGACGTACTCAGATACGTTTCATGCAGTTTGGGGATCCTCTTTGGCCCCAGAATGAATACCTGGCATAGTCCAAAGTACGTTGCAAGGTTATCAAGGGGTATTTGAGGGAATTTATTCGCTAAACATTGCCAAAGGACGATGACACCCTATGTGGAAGATATTATCGGTTCGCGGCGTCTATGTCTGGCCGAGTAATCCTCCCAATACTTGGTGCAAAAACGAACATCGTGGCGAGCACCTATGCAGACTCATCATTTGCAGAAGCTGCGCTGAAAGGGTCACTGGATTCGATACGGAACTGGCCTATGGGGCCGTTTCTAAGGATACTACCGTTCCCCTTGCCGACGATAACACTACTTCGTAGGCCCCATGGATCTTATTCCTCATTCTCGCTTACATCCAATGTAGGTATTCTGACAGGTACGAAAATGTTGGTTACGAAGTTCATGCAGGTAGAAGTAGCGTTAATGCGACAACTTGAAGGGATGAGTTGCCTACGACATACACCCCAAACCTGCTGCATGGATGCCCAACTCCGCTTGTTCGTTCAGCTCCACGAATGCTACGACGCTCTTCCCAGTATCCAATCAGACGAAGATTATGCGATCTCCGCATTATCTGGCTTGTTGGGAAGGAACCAACGTTCCCACTTTTTTCTGGCATCGTTTTACATTTGATCTTAGCAAGAGCGCAACTTGCTTAATGCTTCATAGAAGCACACAACGCAAGTGGTGCCTGGGCCGGATCAGACAATGGGTAAACAGAAAGCGTCAACTGGGTCTCCTCATTTTGTATCGTATGTGTTATCCAAGAACTCATCACACTGCGCGTGGGTGTACTGCTGGTTTTGTCCGGACGCTGATTACCTCGACTTCGCTTACCAGGCACACGAACGAGGTGAGTGCTGTCGTGAATGAGATCGTCCGTTCTGATGCTGATTCGACTTTATCAAAAAGCCTTCACATCACATCCCATGCATCTATGCTCTGGTCGATATTGCCTTAAGGAGCCAGATGCATTTCTGCCAGATTACTCGGATCAATTAGATTGTAAGTGAACTCTCAGTGGCATACGTTGTAATTGAGAACTGGTTGTGCCACTATTTACCGTGCAACTTGTACCGACTGAGGACTGGGACCATATGAATGCGTACCGTGCCCTTGGCTTTCCAGTGTCGGTTAAATAAGTCGTTAGAAGGTGTGTATTGGTTACGAGTGGTGTTTGCTACATCGTTCCCATGTGAGTAACCCGTTTCTTAACGTTGTTCCTTTACCGTAACTTTCCCATTATTAGCCAACCATTGTGTATCATTGCCAGGCGGAAATACAAGTTTTTGAGGATTAATGGTTGCGGTAAACTCGTTTTCATGCGCTCTCGGATTGCGTATGGTATGATTGAGTTTGGAATGTGCGATAAGCCGGGGGTATATTAATTTTATTGGAATATTCAACGGAGAGAGATTTGGATGGATTTCTGGTCAGAGAGACAGAATCGGGACTCATCCTGGGGTAAGCGGGATTTTGGGTGCTTTCCGCTTAGAGTTGACGTGAGAAAGGGCACGTGGTTTTGACCATCGATCGAGAATGGGAGCAAATCGATCAACAACTTTCCTGTGCTCACAAACTCCATTGTACAGATCGCACCAATGGACATCAAACAAACCCGTAGTCAGCTTCCACTTAGAAATTTCGTTTTTCGAGTCCTCGTTGTAGGAAGGGCAAATGCAGGAAAGACATCGATCTTACAACGTGTCTGTGAAACGACGGAGAGTCCCACTATTTACCGCGGAGGAGAGGTGGTACGTGGCCCAAGCTTTTTGTCAGCGAGTATGATCTCACTGCCGACAAGGTTAAACTTGACCCGTCAGTGGATGTTAGTAACGATGCTACATCTCTTCGGTTGCGCAAACTCACATGGATCCAGCGTGGCGAGCACGAGATCGACGACGAACTTGTGTTCTCCAAATATCGGGGTTATGTTTTTCACGATTCTAAGGGAATAGAATGTGGTGACATAAAGGAACTCGAGATCTTGAAGGCATTCATTCAACGCAAGTGTGGAGAAAAGAAACTACGAGACAAATTGCATGCGATATGGTTTGGACTCCTAGTCCTCACACAATTACCGCAACTGACCGTCATTCTTCGAGGTACTGCGTCCCAATGGACAACCACCGACCTGAGCTCGATCTCAAATTTTACGACAAGATCTGCACCGACCCGAATGGTGCGTCGTTACAAACATTTATGATTATACTTAACACGCCACATCGAAGTTCCCGTCATTGCAGTGTTCACGAAATATGACCAGTTCCTGCGCAACGTCAAAATGGACGTGTCGGATTACCCAGATAAATACGTGGATAGCAACGGAAATCAAGTTGCGGAGAAACTATTTCAAGATCACTATCTGCATCCTCTTGGCCATGATGTGAAATATGTGCGATTAGAGAGTGAGTTAAGAGTTAGATGCCAGATCGCACGTTAATGTACTTCGGCAGAAATGCACATGAAAGATAGCCGCTGCAATGGTCTTGTGGAGGAGACAGCTGCAGCTCTGAACGAGGATACCGTTGCTTTGATGCTCTTAGCTGCGCAAAAAGGCAATCTAGAATTGAGTGTTAAAACGGCGTTGAGCCGGTAAGTGCACATGTGGATGGGTGAGGCGAGTGACAATCTCAACAAAAATTGCAGTGTCCATAGCATGACCGAGTTCCAGGTGGACAAATTAATTCGGGAATGTGTTATCCCATTTCCATACGTTTGGGTGAGCGTTCATGGGCTCCTATTCACTGTGTATGTCTAATGATGTGCCATGCCAACTAACTCCTAGATTGTGAGTGGAAGCCATTATGCATGCTTTTCAGATTGACAAACTAAAAATGCTTGTAATGTCCTCTTTAGTTTGTGAGTGGACACAGTGCTTTTCATTGCATTTCCTGCCTGTTTATTATAGCTATGTTTGGCTCTCCAGACTGTGAGTGTTGTAATGTGTTTCTGTGTCTCTAACCTGATAACAGATGTCCTTGCCTCTTTAGGATGTGAGCAGCTGTGGTGCCCTACTGCATTTCTAGTCTGCTGATAACACCTGTCCTTGCCTTTCTAGGGAGTGAGTGCCTGTGGTGCCTCACTGCATTTTTAGCCTGCTGATGACACCTGTACTTGCCTCTCCAGCTTGTGAGTGGCTGTGATGCCTCACTACATTTCTAGCCCACTGATAATACCTGTCCATGCCTCTTCAGTATGTGAGTGGCTGTGGTGTCTCACTGCATTTCTAGTCTATTGATGATGCCTGTCCTTGCCTCTTTAGGAGGTCAGTGGCTGTATTGCCTTGCTGCATTTCTAGTCTGCTGATGACACCTGTTCTTGCCTCTTCAGGATGTGGGTGGCTGTGGTGCCTTACTGCATTTCTAACCTGCTACTGACACCTGTTCTTGCCTCTCCAGTTTGTGAGTGGCTATGGTGCTTCACTGCATTTCTAGCCTGTTGATGACACCTGTCCATGCCTCTCCAGTTTGTGAGTAGCTGTGGTGTCTCACTGCATTTCTAGCCTGCTGATGATGCCTGTTCTTGCCTCTTCAGGATGTGAGTGGCATTGGTGCCTCACTGCATTTCTAGCCTCCTGATGACACCTGTTCTTTCATCTCCAGGCAGTGAGTGACTGTGGTACCTCACTGCATTTTCAACCTGCTGATGACCTGTTCTTGTCTCTCTAGAATGTGAGTGGCTGTGGTGCCTGACTTCATTTCTAGCCTGCTGATCACACCTGTTCCTGCCTCTTCAGTATGTGAGTGGCTGTGGTGTCTCACTGCATTTTTAACCTGCTGATGACCTGTCTCTTCAGGAAGTGAGTAGCTGTAGTGCCTCATTGCATTTCTAGCCTGCTGATGACATCTGTCCATTCCTCTCCAGTTTGTGAGTAGCTGTGGTGCCTCACTGCATTTCTAGCCTGCTGATAACACTTGTTCTTGCCTCTTTAGGATGTGAGTGGCTGTGGTGCCTCACTGCATTTCTAGCCTTCTGATCACAGCTGTCCTTTCCTCTCCAGGCAGTGAGTGGCTGTGGTGCCTCACTGCATTTTAAACCTGCTGATGACCTGTCCTTGCCTCTCTAGAATGTGAGTAGCTGTGGTGCCTGACTTCATTTCTAGCCTGCTGATGACACATATTCTTGCTTTCGATGTAAGTGGCTGTGGTGTCTCACTGCATTTCTAGCCTGCTGATAACACCTGTCCTTGCCTCTTTAGAATGTGAGTGGCTGTGATGATGCCTCACTATTTGACCTGCTGGTGACACATGACCTTGCCTCTTCAGTATGTCAGTGGCTGTGGTGTCTCACTGCATTTTTAACCTGCTGATGACCTATCTCTTCAGGAAGTGAGTAGCTGTGGGGCCTCACTGCATTTCTAGCCTGTTGATGACACCTGTCCATTCCTCTCTAGAATGTGAGTGGCTGTGGTGCCTGACTTCATTTCTAGCCTGCTGATCACTTGTCCTTGCCTCTTCAGTATGTGAGTAGCTGTGGTGCCTCACTGCATTCTTAGCCTGCTGATGACACCTGTTCTTGGCTCTCAAGTCTGTGAGTGGCTGTTGTGGTGCCTCACTACTTCACTCAGTTGATATGTGTAGGCTTTTCAGTATGTAAGTTTACATTGTACACTTACAGTATCAAGCAAAAGTCTCACTTCTGTGAGACAAACTATGTTCAGTCACTGCCTGCAATTCAAAATGTTGTATTTTCTCTTATACTAACTGGCTCTATGGCTTATCATACTTTTTTAGCTCATCATTAATGCTCCTAGCCATCACCATCTGATCATTGGTATTCCACATTTATCATGATTAAATTGTATCTAACCTTTGTGAAAGCTATTATCCTTATCTTGAAGCATGCTGTGTTTTTACGGCCCTTAAAAATATCACGATCAGCTCTATCTCAAGCAGCTCAGAACTATCAAGAGTCAAATATTGACTCAAAGATTCAGCAATATCTCAAGGCATGTTCTCCTGAGGATACTGTTAAGCAATTTGCAGGTTTTATTATGGCTACTGATATTGGTTTGTTTATTCTTCTCTCTCATACACCAAAATCTCATCAAAGTTTTAGTGCCACCTCAGTCTTCCATTGACACAGGTGAATCAAGAATTGCTGGGTCAAGCATAGCTGGATCAAGTACAGGCTGCACAGCTGAATCAACAAGATCATTAGGTTTTTGGAGGAAGTTTCAGAAAAGTCTAAAGAAGAGGAGGAAGAACTGGTAGGTCCAATGTTGAGTGGTTTGAGGACTTCCTGTGGCCTAGCTGTTTATTATGTGGCTTAGAAAGTTGTCATTGTTAGGGATTACCATGGGTAACCCTCAGTGGAAAGTTCATATATTGTTGTTGATTAATATATATTATTTTTGAGTGTCTTGAAAGAAAACAGACTGATTGATTAAATGTACTGTATACAATATCAAAAATATTTTCAAAAATTTGCTTACATACAGATCAAGTGAATAGATGAAAAACATAATTTAATCACTTGAATATGGTTGATTTTTGGTACTGTAACTGTGGTATGTGCATTGAAAAGAATCTATTGAAATATCACATAATGATCAGCCATTACTTTCATCATTCATGGGTCAGCCAATGGTAAGATTCCCTCATCACTCATGGACCAACTGATGTCAGCCAATGGGCAAGATTCTTACCCAATCAATGGGCCAACTGACATCAGGTGAGTTTTCAGAAAAGACCTGATCTGAAGCCTGAGGCAGATGGGAATGCACTTGGGATTGGACATCTATCTGGAAGGTGTTTCTGAAGCTCAGAAAAGTGTTCCGAAGACTGGGATATACATCCTCAAGCCTGGGGTATCTGGGCAGGGTTTTTACCCAAAGCCTTGCACATCCAGCCATGAGCTTTGGAGGCCTGGACAGAAGGATTTATTCAGACAGGGTGTTGACCTGAAGCCTTGCACATCCACCCATGAGCTTTGCGGGTCCAATAATATGCCCAGCTTGTCGCTAGCCTTGTAAAGTGCTGATTTTACTTATTTTATCTATTTTTGTAACTTCACCTTTTTTTAGATCTTGATTATATTTCTCTTGATCTTACTTTGAAGATCCCATTTCCTGCTACCCTATATCTAGATCTTAGTTTTACAGTATATATAGCCTTGTATCTAGCCATTTTACTTTAGCTTAACATTGGTGTTTTGCTCCCCTTTTTGGGGCTCATAGTAGTTTGCCCTCCTCTTCGGTTTCATGTTCCCTTGGCCCTGTGCACTTATGTGTGCCCTTTGCGACTTTCGGAAAACACTCAGCCAACATTAGTGAAGGCATATATCAAGTTTTGTCACATGTGGAGGCCTGCGTGACACCTTGTGATGCTTCACAACACCTCCCTGATCCCAAGACCTGGGCTTGGGTTGTAGTTGGGTCAATTTCCCATTGCAGCGGCTTCTCAGCTCGTCACTGAACCAAGGATGGGTTTAGACAGGGTATTGACCCGAAGCCTTGCAGGGCCAGCCATGAGCTTCAGGGGTTCAGACAGATGATGTGTTCAGACAGGGTATTTGTTGCACAGCAACCAGCGCAGCAAACAGTGTTATGGAGTCTCACCTTGTAAAGGTTTAGAGACTGGTAGAGAGGTTTGTAGAGTGTATAGCTCAAGTGTGTGTAGAGTGAACAACTTGTATTCTTAGAGGGGCTCTACTCCCCTCATTTATAGGAAAACTGGTCCCTATGGTCCCACCATGTCCATTATGAGTCTTTGTCCAACCACACCGTTCCCACGGCTGGCACTTGGTGTTGTCTGATAAATTCAAACTCTGCTTTTTGGAGTCTTTCTTTTTGTTCTCAATTTCCTTTTCATTATAAAATATAATTAAAATAAAATAAACATAAATACAAATGCTAAAATATAATTAAAATCAAAACAAACAACGTGTAAATATCGCGTAAATAACACGGTCTGTGTATCAGCTTGGGATGTAGGGAGGGGACAAACAAGTTTTGTGTATTTTCCTAAACTCCCACTATGTCCACTTTCGAAATTCCCATTGGCCCCCCAATTACCGAAAATACACGTGTTTGCAAGCGAAGGGCACACAACACTGAAGACCCTGGCACAACCCTGCAGCGCGGGAGCATTACATACGACTGGCAGAAAGGTGGGCTCAGTCGGGAATGGAACAATGATGACGATTTCTGCGCATGGTTTGCAGCTGAAGAATCCGAAAAGTCTATTGAGCTTATTGTGAGTCATCTTCAGCAATCGGATTCACCAATCTGGCAGGAGCGGTGTGTGTTCAAGTGCAGGAGGGAATACTCAGGCAGGAAGAAGGAATGCAAGAACACCACCCAATCAGAAAGGAAGATCCCATCGAAGAAGATGGGCTGCCGATGTTGCTTGATTATCAAGCAGTATCCACACATGGACAAGATTCTTGGGAAGTATGAGGAGGAGCATGATCACCCCATTGGTGATGCCAATCTATGATTTACCAGACTCATGGACCCTACCAAAGAATTGATTATGGAAATGGTTCATATTGGGGTGGACGCAAAGGCAATAGTGTGTGGCATTTCACATTTCACTTTCCAGGCTGATGGCTATTCACTAGCAAAAATGCGTGCATGAGTCATGCACCTCAGCACAGTGTGACTATTATGTCACAATGTGCGACATTAGCTGACTCCGTCACATAGTGGAGAATAACGAGATCCACCTAGATGACAACGACACGATCTCTGTTAGTGTCATGATACGCCGTCGTTGACCTTCGTAAGCGGGATGACGAGTCGCTCCCGAATCTTACTCATGAACATGTTGTGGATTACTGATACTCTTACTGTACGATTACTGAGGATGACTGAGGATGACTGATAGTAGTAGTAGTTGTGGTGTTAGTATTAGTGGACGTTACCAAGCGTTAGTAGTAGTGGCTGTATCGCTGACAAAGGCATACAGTCCAGTTAGGATATAAGGTGGCTGTCGACTGATGTAGTCGACAGCTTGACTCTCTTGTACTCTTCTCAAATCTACCCGGCTTCCTTCTTCTCCGAAGTCCGTTCGCTCCCTTAGGAAGGCACTTTCAGGTGTCCTTGGAACTGTCACACTTTCGTGTGTTGACGCATCCTGCTAAGTCACATTACTAGCCATCGCGTGTAGGGGTCTAAGTCAGACCACGATCGTAACATTAGAGTCAAGCTCCCTTCACACGCTGTGGCGCCAATCACAACCAAAGACGGTTGGGACTTCCAACCCTTCATCATCAATTCTAGGGAAAGAGACGCCCCTGCGAGATACGTCATCAATCGAGTCCGTTGGAGGACAATCCCGGACGACAGACGAAGTGGAGTATTAGATCACTTCAACACCGGTTACTACGCCGAAGCAGCTACAGCCCAACGATTTCACCCTATCATCTTTCACCACGGAAGGTGTTGTTGGGTGGAACTCAGGTGGAATCGAACGCAAGAATATTTTGAAGCAGCCAGACCAGCCGGAGACGATCTCAACTGCAACATTCTGCTAACAGAAGCACGAGACGTTGAAGAACAAGGACAAATCGACGGAACTGCAGAGGAAGAAATACACGAAGAACCTGTGTCTCCAGAACTCCAACATAGGACACCAGCAAGGACAGACACCAGTCACACAAGTGAACGAGTCCAGACTCCATCCATAGATAACGAACCAGAAGCCATCTACATCCAAGAAGAAGAACCCGCTGTTGAAGAAATCATCACTCAAACAGCTACGTTACACATCCCTGACCCAATCAGAATGGCCACTCAAACGCAGATCGAAGAACCAACCCCGTTGGTCATCGACGAAAGGACGGGTCATGTCGTAAACATGAACCCAGAAGACCTACAAGCAGCGCGACGGGCAATGGGGCCAGACGAACCAGATTTGCCAGGAGGATTCGATTTCGACTACAACGAACCACCTCCTCAACCATACGAGCAGCTCGGCAGAGCTTACAGACAACCAAACCAAGGAGGCCCTCCAATCGGAGGAGGACCACCTGCAGGAGGAGGAGGACCACCTGCAAGAGGAGGAGGACCGCCTGCAGGAGGAGGAGGAGGCCCGCCTGTAGGAGGCAGTGGACCGCCAGGAATGCCTCAGGGCGGCAGCAATGCCACGGACAAATTCATAGGAAACCCCCCAGCCTGTTCAACGGAGACAGGTCAAAAGTCGAAGGTTTTATACTTCAATGGGAAATCTACGCTGGGGTCAACGCAAGCCACCAAGCAATGAGGAACAAATATCAAAAAGCTATGTTGTTCCTCACTTACGTTCAAGGGGACCTGGTTAACACCTGGGTCATGTCAGCCAACCAATGGTTGATAAGAGAAGTATCCAGAGGTGTCAGCCAGTTCGACAATAGGCTGTGGAACAACGTTCTGCAAGCCTTTCGACGACAATTCGCTGACGTACTCAGCAAAGAAAGAGCCCAAGCCCAACTAGACGCAGGAATCAGGATGAAGGAGGGAAAAATAGACGATTACATCGCTCTATACGAACAACTCGTTCGCTACGCCGGATACGACATCAACGCGGAACAAACCCTGAAGTACTTCATAAAAGGGTTACCTAGGACGCTCTATGAAGCAATGTACCAACATGACGACCCTAGGACGTACGAAGACTGGAGAGCATCGGCCCTCAAGAGGCAACAAAAGTGGATCCATATGCAGACGGTGCGCGGAAACTTAGACATGTTCAAAGGATCCGCTAATCGAAACCAACCGGGAGCATTGGCAAAACTCCTTGCTCCACTACCACACCCCGATGCAATGGATACCTCCGCAGACCGAGTTAGGGGAAGACTCGCAGGAGCAGAAGATGTTATCAATACCCCACAACCCCCCTTTCCACCAAGAGGAGGGTATTTACAAAGGCAACGAGGGAATCGACCTGACTTCAGTCAGGTCCGCTGTTACAACTGCGGGAAAATGGGGCACATCAGCCGAGACTGTCGCCAGCCGCGCCAAAACAAAAGACAACAGATAAGAGGAATGGGAGAATCGTCAAAGACTGACGAAGACAAAGCAGAAGATTGGTTGAGAGGAGTAGCCAGCGAAGGAGACGAAGTAAAGGATCTCGTCCTGCAAAAGTTGATGGGGACGGGTTTTTCAGACGCCTAAACCCGACGGCCTGGGTGAGGGCACTTCGTTGTAACTCAGTGTATATTTTGCGCTACCGTTCTATGCGAATTCCAGTTCAACTACACACGCGTTACAACACGGCCGAGATTAGAGCACTAGTGGACTCAGGAGCCACTGATAATTTTGTGAGCGAAAACTTCCTCCAACGAATGGGGATAAAAACACGGTTGCTAGATACGCCCAAACGAATCTACAACATCGACGACACGACAAACAAAGCCGGACATATAACTCACTATGTCATTCTTCAAGTCAATGTCAATGGAAACGACAAGGAGATGAGGTTCCTAGTCACCAACATTGGAAAGGAAGATATACTGTTCGGATACCCTTGGCTAGCGGCCTATGAACCACAATTCGATTGGAAGAAGGGAACAATCAACCAAGCGCATCTTCCCGTCACTATCAAAACGGTCAACGTAACAGGCAGAAGAGATGTACTAGCCCACCTGCTAACAAAGGAACACATCATCAAACAACTAGAAGACGAAGAGACAAGGGGACGAAGAGTGATGATCCCCGCAGTCGAACATGCTATCGCGGCCAAACCCAAAGAAGAGAAAAGCGCCACACTACCGCCGCAATATGAAGCTTTCAAAAAGGTCTTTGACGAAGACGCATCAATGCGGTTACCCGAGAGATGACAGTGTGATCACGCCATCACACTTCAACCAGACGCACCGACATCTATCACATGTCGACTCTATCCAATGACTCAAACAGAAGATGAAGCCTTGGACGCCTTTATCGATGAACACCTCAAGAAAGGGTATATTAGACCCTCGCAGTCGCCCTACGCATCATCTTTCTTCTTTATTAAGAAAAAAGACGGGAAACTCCGACCAGTCCAAGACTATCGAGCAATCAATAAATGGACGGTACGAAACCAATATCCATTACCATTAATAACGGATCTTATGCGAGACCTGGGTGGAGCGGTTATATTTTCAAAGTTCGACGTCCGACAAGGTTATAACAACATCAGGATCAAGGAGGGGGACGAACACAAGGCTGCGTTCAAAACAAGACGAGGACTTTTCGAACCAACAGTCATGTATTTTGGCCTTTGCAACTCACCGGCGACCTTCCAAGCATTCATGAATGAAATTTACCATCCCGTCATCGCCAAATTTGCAACAGAAGGCACGCAAATACGCATCTACATGGACGACATCGCTGTCGCCACCAATGACTGTGGCACTTTCCAGTGAACAAACCAAGCACACACGGCTGCAGTTTCAGCCGTTCTCGCAGTTGCGGCGGCCCATGACCTCTACTTCAAATTATCAAAATGCGCATTCCACGTTCCGTCTATTGATTACCTGGGGGTAATCCTTGAAAAGGGGATGACGCGCATGGACCCAGCAAAAGTCTCAGGTGTCCGCACGTGGCCAACACCAACGAAAGTCAAGGACGTACGCAGTTTTTTTGAGGTTTTGTAATTTTTACCGTCCCTTTATTCGAGGTTTCGCCAACATCGCCAAACCAATGAACGAGCTGACAAGGAAAGATGTCGAATGGCATTGGGGACCTTCCCAACAAACTGCCTTCGAAACACTCAAAGCACGCATCACGAGCAACCCAATCCTCGCTCATCCAGACCCAAAAGAACAATATGACCTCGAAGTGGACGCTTCAGGATTCGCCGTGGGGGCAGTCCTTATGCAGACAGGAGCCGACAAAAAGAGACACCCGGTAGCGTTTTACTCGGCCACCCTCAATGAGGCCGAACGAAACTACGATATCTACAACCTGGAACTATTGGCCATCGTGAAAGTGTTGCGGAATTGGAGATATCTGTTAGTGGGGTCACCTCATAAGGTCAGAGTATTCTCCAACCACATGAACCTGCAATACTGGCGAGACCCACAGAAAATCAGTCGACGAGTAGCGCGAGAAGTCCTGGAACTGGAAGAATATGACATCGAGATACATCATCTCAAAGGAAGAGCCAACGGTAGAGCAGACGCGTTGTCAAGAAGGCCAGACTATGATACCGGAGAGAAAGACAACGAACGTGTCACGGTACTACCGAACAAAATCTTCATACGAACAGTAACAGGAATCTCGCCGAACCCCATCATTCAAGAAGAAGCCCGAATCATGGCGTGGGTAAGCCCCCATGAACTCAAGAAGATAGAAGGCGTATGGTTCAAAAATGGAAAAGTCGTAGTCACTACGACCAAAGACGAAGAACTAAGGGAGGTCATAAAACCATATCACGACGCATTAACGGCAGGGCACCCAGGCATAGCAAAAACAAGAGAACTGCTAGCTCGACATTATTGGTGGCCAAACATGAAGACCGATGTGGCGAACTATGTGCAAGGCTGTGCGGAGTGTCAGCGACACAAGGTCAATAATCGACCCACCAAAGCACCATTCGAGCCCATCTACCCGCGATTAGGAGCCGACCCATTCGAGGTCATCGCGGTAGATTTCATAACAAAGCTACCACCATCAGATGGGTACGACTCGATTCTGACAATCACAGATCACGATTGTTCCAAAGCATCGATCTTCTTACCCTGTCGAGAAGCAATGACAGGAGAGGAAACTGCGATATTATACGCTCAAAAGGTTCTCCCTCGATTCGGACTCCCGAGCAAAATCATCAGCGATCGAGACCCTCGATTCGCAGCAAAATTCATGAGGGAGCTTTGCAGGACCCTCAACATCCAACAAAACATATCAACTGCCTATCACCCGAGGACGGACGGACAATCAGAGCGTACTAATCAGTGGCTGGAACAGTACCTCAGATTGTGGACTAACGAAAATCAAGATAACTGGACTGTGCAGTTACCTTTAGCAGAGTTCGCTCACAATAACGCGATAAGCAGCACCACAAAACAAACCCCGTTTTTCACACTAATGGGATATCACCCCAGAGATAAATGGGCGCCAGGGACGATCAGTTTGCCTAGTGTGTCTAGCAGACTAGAACAATTGACAGAAGCCCGTCGGAGCGCCCAGGAAAACATGATAAGGGCACAGAAGTCATGGGTCAAACACAAAGATACGCCCAAATACGCGCTAGGAGACCAAGTCTGGCTAGATGGGCGCAATCTACGAACCCATCAACCCGCCGCCAAACTTGTGCCTAGGAGACAAGGACCATTTGAGGTTGTTCAGGTGATGTCCCCTGTGAATTATCAGCTCAAGTTACCCCCACAATGGAAGATACATGACGTGTTTCACACAGATTTGCTCACACCTTACAAAGAAACACGCATGCATGGCGTAAACTACCTACGCCCACCACCAGAATTGATTGAAGGCGTGGAAGAATACGAGGTCGAAAAGGTGATAGCCTCTAGAAGGTCAGGACGAGGGCGCAAACTTCACTATCTCATCAAATGGAAGGGATACGCGGATTCGGAAAATCAGTGGGTCCCATGGAACAACGTCCATGTGGAGGAAGAGATAAGGAAGTTCTCACGATTAAACCCGAAGGCTGAAACTCACATAAAAGCAGCCGCAACGATGGTAGAAACGCCATCACCCTCCGAACCATCCAATTCAATGGCACATGTCCCACTCTCCATTATCAACCTTGACGAGATCACCATCCCCCACGTCGACACCCTCAACACCTACGATGGAAATAACAACATCAACGATCAATTCTGCTCAGCTATCGAACACGTCAGAGCCGCCGCTGAACAAGACCAAGCTGCCCGAGACTTGGATGAAGCTCGCCGGCGATTCCCCACACCCGCAAGCGGAAGAGTGGAGGACGATGAGGAGGGAGTACGGGTTATTGAAGGAGGTAATGACCTCATGGAGGATGGATCAAGTAGTGAAGAGGACGGCAGCGGAGAGGAGGATGAGAATTCATCTGTTAACGAGGCGAGTTTCAACCAGTCCGCAACCTCCCTCACTACCACCGTCGTCGGTAGCATCAATCCTTCCAACGACTCACTCACCACCACTGCCGTCGACGCCACCAACAGTGAAGATGAAGATGACAGTAGCGACGAATCCTACCACGCAGCCAGGGTCGTCTGCATCCAATGCGACAACCCCCCCAACTATTGCCACTGCGCTCCCTTACCTATACCTCTCCAAGTCCACGTCATTGCCGAAGAAACCGAGGATGAAGCGCGCCGACCACTGCCAGTTGCTGTTGTCTACGGACCAACGGCGGAACAGGGATACGAAGCGCGCGGTCTCCCTGTAATGTTTCCACCAAACGCTGATCCGACTTGGATCCGAAGGCTTTCCTTGAACCACCTCTAAGTCAAGCGCACGGCTTGCAA
Organism: Lactarius quietus; assembly: GCA_015025155.1. Taxonomy (NCBI): domain Eukaryota; kingdom Fungi; phylum Basidiomycota; class Agaricomycetes; order Russulales; family Russulaceae; genus Lactarius; species Lactarius quietus. The sequence goes on from WITN01000123.1 coordinate 25,298, forward strand.
CCTAGAAAATGCACTAGAAGGGCGAATAACCACAGATGGTCCCCTTATACGACGTCACTTGAAGGTAACTCTTGACACAAGTGAACAATGAGAGAAGAATAGTCACAATGACCAATGACTCTGCTATAAGAATGCTTGACTAGGCCTGAGAGGAATACAGGTGGAAGTTCAAGACAACTAAGCTATCGACTACTGGCGAAACCTGTCAACTACTTATAGTACTCCAAGACAGTATTCTAACTGAGCTCAAACTATAGTAAACACGACTCACGACCTAATCTGCCAATGAGAATTGTCCATCAAGCCACAGGGGCTTATCAGGAAACATACAGTACATGAGGCATACGGCCCCACATGAGTCAGAGATAAAGACAACCATATGACTCACAAATGACATCAGAACACAAGATAACAAGATAACAAATGTCTCAGCGCAATACCAGCGCATCAGAATACCTTCCATCAGAATCGACCCATAATGGGAATTGTCCAGACCTTCGGCTATCGGGAATCCCACATCCGACCTCATGCCTACCATGGTCTTCCATAACCTTCCATCCAACGAGTCCCATGACTTATAGATTAGGTCAGATACATGCCATGACCCGGGACTGCACGTGATATAATCACGTGACCTTCATACGTCCTGCAGTAGAGGTGCCAGCACTGGAGGGTTTTGCATGAACTAGCATTCCACTCACAAGTTGGGCAATCCTCAGCGCTTCTCCTTCTCCAATATAGTCTTCTTCGTCTGTTTCTTGATTCCACACGAGAGCGCGTACCTGCTCTTCTTCGTCGTACTCTGGATCTTTGCCTACCCATTTGTGTGCTTCTGGGTAATCTTGGCAGTCTTTCCAGTGTTCATGCATGCAACGGCACGTCTTGACATTATCCGAAGGCGAGACAATGTCAAATCGTGACACTCCCCCCTATAGGGAAGAACGCGACCCATCGCCCATCACTACGCGCCGAACGCATGCGATGGGGCTCCCTCTCCATGCCATATCGCCTACTCCAGGCGGATTCATCCTCAACAATGGGATGAATTGGGTGCCTATGGTCATTGAACACAAAGGGCGACGAATCCCTGCCAAGTACGTACGAGTCCGCATGCTAGACAACCCCGAGGTATTCGGGACAATGGGAAAGTACTCTCCTGTCTACCGAGCCGACATCCACGCCGAACCATGTCGAGACATGGGCCCTGCAGCTGAGTACACCCGTGAAGAGCTCGGGTATTTCCGCACTGACTTCCGTGGACGGCGACAGGTAGATGAAGCCCTCGCCCGGCTGGGAGACATATCCCTCCAAGCCGAGGTAAGGCGCTACCGCGCGTCCATGGAGGTCATCGCCGAGCTCGAGCAGGCCATCAAGAAGCTGGAGGACGACATCTTCGTCCACATCGACAGGGCCATGCACTCGTCACGACAACTTGGGCGCGCACACGCTCTCAGGCGGGTACGCGACGAACACGAGACAGATGTGGGGCTCACTACGGTGACTAGTTGGGTTGTGGAGCATGGGCGCTCACCCTTGTAAAGGGGGTGATGTCATGATACGCTGTCGTTGACCTTCGTAAGCGGGATGACGAGTCGCTCCCGAATCTTACTCATGAACATGTTGTGGATTACTGATACTCTTACTGTATGATTACTGAGGATGACTGAGGATGACTGATAGTAGTAGTAGTTGTGGCGTTAGTATTAGTGGACGTTACCAAGCGTTAGTAGTAGTGGCTGTATCGCTGACAAAGGCGTACAGTCCAGTTAGGATATAAGGTGTGTCACGATCTGACATCGTCTTACCTTCGGACAACGTCAAGACATGCCGTTGCATGCATGAACATTGGAAAGATTGCCAAGATTACCCAGAGGCACACAAATGGGTAGGCAAAGATCCAGAGTACGATGAAGAAGAGCAGGTACGCGCTCTCGTGTGGAGTCAAGGAACAGATGAAGAAGACTATATTGGAGAAGGAGAAGCGTTGAGGATTGCCCAACTTGTGAGTGGAATGCTAGTTCATGCAGAGCCCTCCAGTGCTGGCACCTCTACTGCAGGACGGATGAAGACCATGTGATTATGTCACGTGATAGTCCCGGGTCATGGCATGTATCTGACCTAAGCGATAAGTCATGGGACTCATTGGATGGAAGATTATGGAAGACCATGGTAGGCACGAGGTCGGATGCGGGATTCCCGATAGCCGAAGGTCTGGACAATTCCCAGTATGGGTCGATTCTGATGGAAGGTATTCTGATGCGCTGGTATTGCGCCGAGACATTTGTTATCTTGTTATGATGTCATTTGTGAGTCATATGGTTGTCTTTATCTCTGACTCATGTGAGGCCGTATGCCTCATGTACTGTATGTTTCATGATAAGCCCCTGTGGCTTGATGGACAATTCTCATTGGCAGATAAGGTCGTGAGTCGTGTTTACTATAGTTCGAGCTCAGTTAGAATACTGTCTTGGAGTACTATAAGAAGTTGGCAGGTTTCGCCAGTAGTCAATAGCTTAGTTGTCTTGAACTTCCACCTGTATTCCTCTCAGGCCTAGTCAAGCATTCTTATAGCAGAGTCATTGGTCATTGTGACTATTCTTCTCTCATTATTCACTTGTGTCAAGAGTTATCTTCAAGTGACGCCATATAAGGGGACCTTCTGTGGTTATTCGCCCTTCTCGAGTATTTCCTAGGTTGCAAGCCGTGCGCTTGACTTAGAAGGGATAGCAGGAAAGACTTCGGGTTCAAGTCGAACCAGTGATTGTTGGAATCGTGACAAGGTGGCTGTCGACTGATGTAGTCGACAGCTTGACTCTCTTGTACTCTTCTCAAATCTACCCGGCTTCCTTCTTCTCCGAAGTCCGTTCGCTCCCTTAGGAAGGCACTTTCAGGTGTCCTTGGAACTGTCACACTTTCGTGTGTTGACGCATCCTGCTAAGTCACATTACTAGCCATCGCGTGTAGGGGTCTAAGTCAGACCACGATCGTAACAGTTAGGCTATGGGCTACCCAGCTCCAGCAGGCCGGTGCTGACATGACCCTGAAGGACAAGCTGGACCCTCCCCCACTGGGGTCTGGATTGTCCCTAGATGCTTTTATAATGTGCATCCAAACCACCTTTCAGAGAGAGCAATTCAGAAATATCAGGTCAAATTTTTTGTCTATTGATGCCACACATAATACTACACAATATGTTGGTCTGCAGCTCTTCACCTTGATTGTGAGGAACTGCTGGGGGCATGGTACGCTTTGTGGCGCTTTTCTGCTTTCAGATACTTACATCATGTCTGCTCCACAGGTGTTCCTGTCGCATGGATGTTGTTATCCAGTGGTATGGAAGTGACAATACAGTATTTCCTTAAATTTGTAAAAACGCGGAGCCCAGACATATTACTGGTGATCATCATGAGCGATCACGACCAGGCCAAAATGAATGCGATCAGGGCTGTGTACCCTGACTCCACTCTGCTATTGTGCTGGTGGCATGTTCTCCGCGCCATGCGGATGCACTTCCACATGGAAGAATTCCCAGAACTTTGGGAACATGTCCGTGAATTGGTCAAGACACTGGATCAATCAAGGTTTGATTCCATTTGGGAATGGATTCAGACCAATCCCTTGGTCCCAAAGAGTTTTGTAGATTATCTCAAGAACAATTGGATGCCATTTGTGCCCCTCTGGGCAGGGATATCAAGGAAGAACTGGATGATCTTTCAAGAGGGTGACACAAATATGCTAATAGAGGCGTAAGTATCCTTATCACATGGTAAATCAGTGAGATCACTTAAGATCTATGTTTATCTAGGTATCATCATGTGCTCAAATCCAAATGGCTTGAGGGGAAGCAAAATCAGCGTGCCGATCATCTCATAAACATACTGATAAGCAATGTCCTACCCAATTGTATGGCCAACTTCTGTCATCAGGACAAAGGATTCACTGGGTCCGATTTGGCTAAGAAGCATCGCAAACAAATTCTCGGGCAGACCCCAGAAATAAATGTGGACTCCATCCATGCCCTTGGCGATGATCCGAGTCGGTTTCATGTGCAATCAGCAACAGTCCCTTCGCGCAAGTACTTGGTAGATCTTGACAACCACTCTTGTGACTGTCCAGACTGGCCGAGGGTTCAGCTATGCAAGCATGTGACTGCTACAGCCCATTTCCTTGGACGTGAGGACCAGCAAGTTGCAGAGGAGGACAATCAGACCACCAAAGTGGTGCCGCCTGTTCGGGACAATTCACCAGATACACACAGTGAAGCAAGTTCCGCAGCAACTTCCTCAATATTACAAAATGTGATTAATGTTTCCACAGAATTCCTGCATGATGGTGTCCCTTCGTCACCAGGGACAGTCCAAAGTCTTCAGGTGGTTGAGGCACACCTGACTGCTGTGGTTCGCAATTCCCATGCCTCCTCAGTCAGCCTGCTCCCAGACAAAGAAGTAATCCTACCCAATAATCACACATAGACCCAGACTGCTAAGCAAATGGGTGTTATGCGATGATGGAAGCAGCTGCGGTCCAACACCACATCATCTGACCCACCAGAACCTTCAGCAACAGCACAGATTGGTGACCTCAATCGCAAGCAGCCACGCGTCAAATATACAGATCCTTACAGTGGCGGAGTGAGGTCCGGCAGAAATGCTGCACAAGATGCACAATCTGCAGCCAAGAATACTGAAGTGCACGTGCAGGTCACAGTGGCAACTAGTGTGAACCATGTACCCGCCCCACCCACCCTCTCCTTGCACACCCCCTCCTCACAGCTGCCTGTGCATGCAGGCACCTCGTCCGCTCCCCCTCTCTGTGCCCCTCCTATCTGGTACCCAATTCCCGGCCCATACCCTCCCAGAATGACTGCAAACACCCCTTATTACTTGGCACCTGTATACTGGCCATATGGCTATTATCCTTCCTCTCAAACTTACAACCCGGCCCCGCAATAGTGTCTTTGTAGTATTCATAGAGTACTTTTCTTAGACTTTCATGTACTGTATATATTTACTATTATATGACCACATTTAAATATTTTGAGTGCTTGATCTCGAGAATAGTGTGAATGAACACCCGACTTTCCATCTCCATCCTCCTCCTCTCTGGGGAGGAAGTCTTGTCGCATTTGATGCACAAGGATCTTTGTTTGTTCAGGGAGCGGGTCTTGTCACATTGTTCATGCACAAGGCTCTTCCCCATCTCACCCTTGCCATCTCCTACCCTCGGTTCCCTGCTGCCCACTCCGGTCTTGGTCTCTCTCAGTTGGTCTCTCTCAGTCTCTCTCCCTCGCCTCACACTTGTTCTGTCACCCTCCACCTTTGGTCGCTCCCTCAGTCTCAGTCTCAGTCTCAGTCTCCCTCTCCTGCCCTTCCTCCTTTGTGCAAGCACCCTTCCCATACCCTCTCGCCCTCCCTTACTTGGTCTCAGTCTCCTTCTCCAGGCCCCTCTCCCTCCCTCTGCTTGACTGCCTTCTCGCTGCATGCCCTCTGCCTCTCTGGCAAGGCTCAATCCTTCAACCAAACAACTTAAGCATGTCTATCCATTGCCTCCACCAACCGACCCCGATCCAAAGTGCCAAGTTCTTTGGTCTCCCTTTCTGCCTGCCTCTGCCTCCCACCTCCGCCTGCCTCTGCCTCCTGCCTCTGCCTGCCTCTGCCTCACCCTGCCTCGCCCTCTTGCCTCTCCCACCCTCTGAAAGACACATCCATTATCCCCAGCCTTGCGATCACATACCCCTCCTCACTCTCACCCTCTCACCCGCCTCACCTGCCTCTTGTCCTCTCCCTCTCTTGCCCTCCCTCTCTCACCCTCTCGCCCTCACCCTCTCTCCCACCCTCCTGCCTCTCCCACCTCCTGCTCTCCCACCCTCACCCTCACCCTCTTCACCCTCTCTCACCCTTTCCTGCACACCCTCTCTCGCCCTCACCCTCACCCTCACCCTCACCCTCTCTCCCTCCTTGCCCTCTCTCCCTCCTCACCCTCGCCCTCTCCAGCCCTCTCACCTCTCCCACCTCCTGCTCTCCTGCCCTTGCCCTTGCCCTCTTCACCCTCTCTCACCCTCACCCTTTCTCCCTCCTCACCCTCTCCCTCTCTCACCCTCTCTCGCCCTCTCGCCCTCTCTTGCCCTCTTGCCCTCTCTTGCCCTCTTGCCCTCTCTTGCCCTCTCACCCTCTCTTGCCCTCTTTCCCTCTCTCTCCCTTTCCCACCCTCCCTCTCCCGCCCTCCCTCTCCTGCCCTCTCTCCTTGCCCTCTCTCCCTTGCCCTCTGTGCCCTCCCTCTCTCCCTCTCTCCCTCCTTGCCCTTGCCCTCCTTGCCCTCTCCCTCCTCTCCCTCCCTCACCCTCCTCTCCCTCCCTCACCCTCCTCTCCCTCCCTCACCCTCCTCTCCCTCCCTCACCCTCCTCTCCCTCCCTCACCCTCCTCTCCCTCCCTCACCCTCCTCTCCCTCCCTCACCCTCCTCTCCCTCCCTCACCCTCCTCTCCCTCCCTCACCCTCCTCTCCCTCCCTCACCCTCCTCTCCTCCCTCACCCTCCTCTCCCTCCCTCACCCTCCTCTCCCTCCCTCCCTCACCCTCCTCTCCCTCCCTCCCTGGCTCTCTGTGCAGTCAGCATAGCTTCGGCATGAACACACAGCTCTCAGCGGGAGGTCAGGATGGCTTTGGTGTGGATGTGCCGCCTTCACCGGAAGCTCAAGATGACAAAGGAATGGATGGTGACTCAGACACATCGAGCAGCCGACACAGCTACGGCCTGGGTGAATCCTCACCTGAAAGCCAACATAGCTTCGGTATTAATTCCATGCCTCTACAGGGAGATCGAGAAATATCTGCCATGCCTATACTCAATGTTCAAGAGCCAGATGTGATGCTGGGGACAGAAGCCCTGCCCCTTCCAGAAGCTGGCAAATTCGGTATCAGCGCTCCTTCATTGGTGCAAACAGATAGCTCAAGTATGTATTTCCCCTGTCCTGGTGAGCGCTAAGATCATATTGATAACCCATCGGCAGCACAAGAGCTCCTCAGTGTGAACCAGTCACAACCCACAGACATAGCTGCCAATCCTTCGGCAGCACGTGGTGAGTGTCATACCTACAACAACCGCAGTATAGCTCTCTGAATCTACAAATGAAGGTTGGAAATGGGGAGAGCGTGCACCATCAACGGTGATGGATGAAGAGGAGTCAATGGCAAATGCATCAGTTTCTGAAGAAAATGAAAATAGTCCAACTGATGTACGTTCCATAAATCACTCTCCAGCATATCATCCATGAAATATCTATCTGGTTTAGGTGCCTGATGAAGAGTTGACTCCCGCCAACATGTTGGGGCTGGAACTGATAAGACTTCGGCACTTCCATCAAGAGTTTACCTTGATTTACAATGATGAGACTAATGTCGTAGAGATGCTGGACACGATACTTGATGAGTTGGACGATGGAGAGGTGGGGAATATGATAGAGTAGCTTTACATTTGCTCACATTGGACAGTAAAAGAATTGAGATTGAAGTGTGACCGATTATATTGCCAGATGCTGAGACAGCATCAAAAGCAGATGTTCCTTCACCACGAGGCTCTTTGTCAGTCTTATTCCACGCATCTATGAGATAGGTAAAACCATGTGAGAGTGTGCATCATGGGTTGTTACTTCAATCACCTCAGAGGGCTTGATCTATGAAAATGGTTGGTGCCATCAATCGGGTGACTATGGAGTGATACTTCTGAAAGAGGCTTCCAATAATCATGAGGAGTGGCTGCTGGTCTTGAATGGGCTGAGCAATCTTTGTTACAAAGCTGCCGATTGTCGTGAATGGGCCCAATCTTACTCACAACAGTGGCTGCCGATGGTCATGAATGGGCCCAATACTCCCCATGATGAAGCTGCCGATTGTCGTGAATGGGCCCAATCTTACTCACAACAGTGGCTGCCAATGTTCTTGATTGGGCCCAGTGTTCTTCATGACGAAGCTGCTGATTGTCATGAATGGGCCCAATTTTACTCACAACAGTGGCTGTCGATGGTCATGAATGGGCCCAATACTCTCCATGACAAAGCTGCCGATTGTCGTGAATGGGCCCAATCTTACTCACAACAGTGGCTGCCGATGTTCTTGATTGGGCCCAGTGTTCTTCATGATGAAGCTGCCGATTGTCATGAATGGGCCCAATTTTACTCACGAGAGTGGCTGCCAACGGTCATGAATGGGCCCAATACTCTCCATGACAAAGCTGCCGATTGTCGTGAATGGGCCCAATCTTACTCACAACAGTGGCTGCCAACGGTCATGAATGGGCCCAATACTCTCCATGATGAAGCTGCCGATCGTCGTGAATGGGCCCAAACTTACTCACAACAGTGGCTGCCAATGTTCTTGAATGGACCCAGTGCTCTTCACAAAGAAGCTGCCAATTGTCATGAATGAGCCCAATTTTACTCACGAGAGTGGCTGCCGTTGGTCTTGAATTGCCCCATGTTCTTCATTACGAAGATGTCGATTGACATGAATGGGCCTAATTTTACTCACGAGATTGCCTGCCAATGGTCTTGAATGGGCCCAGCAATCTTCATGATGAAGCTGCCGATTTTCACGAATGGGCCCAATTGAGCTCATGACAGTGGCTGGCGATTAGTCATGAATTGGTCCAGCGTTTTTCATGACGAAGCTGCCTATGGTCATGAATGGGCCCAGTGCTCTTCATGATGAGGGTGTTGATAGCCATGAATGGGCCCAGCTTTGCTCACGAAAGAGGCTGCCGAGAGTTTTGAATGAGCGCGGCGATCTTAACAAAGCTGCCAATTTTCACTAGTGGGTGCAATTTATCTCACTGCAGCAGCTGCTGATGACCTTTAATGGGCCCAGTGCTCGTCAAGATGAAGCTGCCGATAGTCATGAATGGGCCCAACATTGCTCAAGACAGTTTTTGCCGATGGTCTTAAATGGGCCCAGCGATCTTCATGATGAAGCTGCCGATTTTCAAGAATGGGCCCAATTTAGCTCATGACGATGGCTGACGATACATCTTTGAAGCCATAACAAGTGATCAATCTCTCCAAAATGTGAATCCACCTTTGTAAGAGCATCTCCCTCGGCCCTATTGACCGACATCATGTGGTGCCAAGCGTCAAGTGTGTTGCGGGTGGACCTGAGTTGCAAGTCCGCAATTGGATGTGGGTTGTGAGTTAAGGCAGTGTGTGGGTTGAGGTGGAAAGCGTTGTGAGGTGGGCGTTGTTGGGCTGTGGTACCAGGCTTTATTCATCCTTCCTTCCTACTCCCCTCAACGCTGCCGCCCTGACTCCCTCTCCAAGCACTACCATCTCTTTGTGGTGTTGGGGGACGGGCTTGCGTCCCTTCACTGCAGGGAGTGTTGAGGGTGTGGGTGTGGGTTGCGTGTTGCGTGTTGCGTGTTGCGTGTTGCATGGGTAGTATTCAGTGTAGTGTGTTTACCTGTGGGTACCGAGCGTAGTATGCCTACCAGGATTGTAGTTACTCACTGCTGTGTAATTCTCGTTGAGTGTGAGTCGACCCATGGCTTCGATATATTTGATGAGGGAGCAAAGAAGCTAGGGGCTTAATGTATTAGTCATATTAGTCGTCTTCGTGGTCCGCGTAGTCGCCTGAGTCCAATGAGGTCATCAGTAGTCTAATACGAGTTCCTATTCTTGTCTTGTGGGTTAGAACGTGTGCAAGAACGTGTGGCAATAAGTCAAAAAAAACTTGCCATGGCCAACATTTTGTTCTTCGAACTTACCGACGAAGCCCTCTCACTCACGCATCCACTACCACTCACACATCCACTACCACTCTATGCACTTCTACCACCACACCTATCCATTCCTACCACCACACCAATCTATTCCAACAACCCACTCACAAACCCCTGCTGAAATAATGGTGCGTCGCCTTCCTGTCGAATCCCCACCTTGCCTGACGCGCTTTCAATTCACCGTGGAGTTAAATCTCCTTCGTGGTGTTCCGGAAGTCGAGGCAGCTGTAGGGGGGAAGGGGAAGGGGGTGAGCACAGGAGGGAAGGGGATGGACCTGAGCGCAGGGAAGAAGAAGAAGAACGCAGGTACAGGGAGGAAGGGGAAGGGGAAGTGGGCAGAGAGGGGGGAGAGGTTGGCAAGGAAGGATAAGGACCTCGCTATGAAAGCCTTGGAGTTGGAGAACAGGAAGAAGTAGGAGGGGAAGGAGAAGGGGAAGAGGAAGGAGAAAGAATGAGGAATATTGAGCGGTGAAACAGAGTATGTCCATAGATGAAAACATGGGCCATGCAGCAAAACATTATACAAGCTGGATCTTCTATGGGTTAGTGTTTTTTTCTGCTTGCAGGCGATGGACTACTTACACACAACTCACGGAATGATTTTTCGCAGTCACGCGCGGGTCAGGACACCAAGGATGCACTCACTCATCGGCAGCTTCTTCCTCAAGAGAGACGGGCCCATTCAAGCCCATCAGCAGCATCTTTCAATAGGAAATTTGGGCCCAATCAAGAACGTCGGCAGCCACGATCCCTGGCCCATTTATGGCTATCGACATTTTCTTTCACGAGTAGGACAGGGCCCATTCACAATAGTCGGCAGCATATGTCATAATAAACACTGGGCCCATTCATGACAATCGGCAGCTTCTTCATCAAGAGTGATGGGCACGTTCAAGCCTATCGGAAGCATCTTTCAACAGGAACGCTGGGCCCATTAAAGGTCATCGGCAGCCACCGTTTTGTGATACACCAGGCCCATTCATATCCATCGACATTTTCTGTCATGAGTAGCACTGGCCCATCCATGACAATTGGCAGTTTCTTCATCAAGACTGATGGGCACGTTCAAGCCTATTGGCAGCATCTTTCAACAGGAATGCTGGGCTCATTCAAGGCCATCGGCAGCCACCATTTTGTGATACACTGAGCCCATTCATGGCTATCAACATTTTCTGTCATGAGTGCATTGGACCCATTCATGACAATCGGCAGCTTCGTCATCAAGAGTGATGGGCACTTTCAAGTCTATCGGTGGTATCTTTGAACAGGAATGCTGGGCCCACTCAAGGCCATCAGCAGCCACTGTTTTGTGAGACACCGGGCCCATTCATTGCTATCGACATCTTCTTTGATAATTAGCGCTAGGCCCATTCAGGACCATCGGCAACATATTTCATAATCAACACTGGGCCCGTCCATGACAATCGGCAGCTTCTTCCGCAAGAGAGATGGGCCCATTCAAGCCTATAGGCAGCATCTTTCAACAGGAACGTTGGGCCCAATCAAGAACGTCGGCAGCTACCATTATGTGATAAATCTGGCCCCCTCATGTGCATCAACATTTGCTTTCATGAGTAGCACCGGCCCATTCAAGACCATCGGCAGCATATTTCATAGTTCAACACTGGGCCCATTCATGACAATCAGCAGGCTTTACATCAGAGAGCTGGGCCTAATCAAGAACGTCGGCAGTCACCCTTTTGTGATATATAGGGCCCATTCATGGCTATCGACATTTTTTGTCATGATTAGCATGAGGCCAATTCAAGACCATCGGCAGCATATTTCATAAGCAACACTGGGCCCATCATGACAATCAGCAGCTTTTTCCTCACCACAGCTGGGTCCATTCAAGCCTATTGGCAGCATCTTTCAACAGGAACGCTAGGCCCATTCAAGGCCATCGGTAGCCACCATTTTGTGAAACACCAGGCCCATTCATGGCTACAGACATTTTCTTTCCTGAGTAGCACCAGGCCCATTTGTGACAATCGGCAGTTTTGGCCTCAGGACAGCTGGGCCTATTCAAGCCCATCGACAGCATCTTTCAACAGGAACATTGGCCCCAATCAAATATGTCGGCAGCCACCATTATGAGATAAATCTGACGCATTCATGTCTATCGACATTTGCTTTCATGAGTAGCACTGGGTCCATTAAAGACCATCGGCAGCACATTTCATAATCAACACTGGGCCCATCAATGACAATCGGCAGTTTTTTCTAGAGAGCTGGGCCTAATCAAGAACGTCAGCAGTCACCCTTTTGTGATAAATAGGGCCCATTCATGCTATCGATATTTTTTGTCATGAGTAGCACCAGGCCAATTCAAGACCATCAGCAGCATATTTCATAATCAACACGGGGCCCATTCATGACAATTGGTACCTTTTTCCTCAGCATAGCTGGGCCCATTCACCCTATCGGTAGCATCTTGCAACAGGAACGCTTGGCCCATTCAAGGCCATCAGCAGCCACAGTTTTGTGATACACCAGGCCCATTCATGGCTATTGACATTTTCTTTCCTGAGTAGCACTGGGCCCATTCAAGACCATTGGCAGCATATTTTATAATCAGCACTGGGCCCATTAATGACAATCGGCAATTTCTTCCTCACCACAGCAGGGCCCATTCAAGCCTATCAGCAGCATCTTTCAACAGGAACACTGGGCCCATTCAAGGCCATCGGCAGCCACCGTTGTGTGAGACACCGGGCCCATTCATGGCTATCGACATTTTCTTTCCTAAGTAGCACCGGGCTCATTCAAGACTATTGTCAGCATATTTCATAATGAACACTGGGCCCATTCATGACAATCGGCAGCTTTTTCCTCACCACAGCTGGGCCCATTCAATCCTATTGGCAGCATCTTTCAACAGGGACGATGGGCCCAATCAAGAACGTTGGCAGCCACCATTATGTTATAAATCTGGCCCATTCATGGCTATCGACATTTTCTTTCACGAGTAGCGCCGGGCCCATTCAAGACTATCGGCAGCATATTTCATAATGGACACTGGGCCCATTCATGACAATCGGCAGCATCTTCCTCACCACAGCTGGGCCCATTCAAGCCTATCAGCAGCATCTTACAACAGGAAAGCAGGGCCCATTCAAGGCCATCGGCAGCCACCATTATGTGATAAATAGGGCCCATTCATAGCTATCGACATGTTCTTTTCTGATTGGCACTAGGCCCATTCAGGACCATCGACAACATATGTCATAATGAACACTGGGCCCATTCATGACAATCGGCAGCCTTTTCCTCACCACAGCTGGGCCCATTCATTCCTATCGGCATCATCTTTCAACAGGGACGATGGGCCCAATCAAGAACATCGGCAGCTACCATTATGTGATAAATCTGGCCCATTCATGGCTATCGACATTTTCTTTCATGATTAGCACTAGGCCCATTCAGGACCATCGACAACATATGTCATAATGAACACTGGGCCCATTTATGACAATCGGCAGCTTTTTCCTCACCACAGCTGGGCCCATTCAATCCTATCGGCCGCATCTTTCAAGACAAACGATGGGCCCAATCAAGAACGTCAGCAGCCACCATTATGTGCTAAATGGGCCCATTCATGGCTATCAACATTTTCTTTCATGAGTTGCACTGGGCCCATTCAAGACCATCGGCAGCATATTTCATAATCAAGACTGGGCCTATTCAATGTCATTGGCAGCTTTGTTCGTCCCTCTACCTGGGCCCATTCATGATCTTCGGCAGCTTTGTTCCTCACCAAAACTGGGCCCATTCAACGCCGTCGGCAGCTTTGTTTCTCAGTGTACCTGGGCCCATTCATGACTCTCAGCAACTTTATTCCTCACCAAAACTGGGCCCATTCATGACGCTCGGCAACTTTCTTTCTCACCAAAACTGGGCCCATTCATGACCGTTGGCAGGTGGTATGAAGATCAATGGGCCTATTCATGACGATCGGCAACTTCATCGTGAGGTGCACTGGGCCCATTCAATGTCATTGGCATTATATATTATGTGCAGCGCTGGGCCCACCCGTCGCCATCGGCAGTTCTATTAATCGGCCCATACATCATCGATGCCCACTTTCAATGCATGGGCCCATGTGGGCTTTTCTGTGATTATGCATCAATTTTCATCTGGGTCTTTCCGTCTATGTTGACATAAGTCTGTGCCATTATGTGACAATGTGGCACAGTAGGTGGTGGTTACCGAGAAAGGAAGTCCACCAAAATCCTTTAGCCACTGTTTCCATCTGCTCATGCACTTGGGATGAAGTGGTTAGCTTTTGTTCTACCTCCTTCCATCTCTTTTCAAATACTGCACTTATGTCTTCTTGCATGGACTTGAACAGCTTGGGGAGTTCTCTGTTGCTGTCGCACTTGTAGCATTGCTGGTCCAATTGTTGTAAAAGCTCAGTAACATGGACTATTGTCTTTGCCACCTTGTCCAGCATCTTGCAGCTCTCTGCCATGAGCCTGAGGATAGTGTTGTGATGGCTTAGCCAAGTGATTTTCAACTTTTGTCAAATAAAATAGCTAAAAATATGAAAATATTCATGGAGGTAGATCTCATTAAGGGCTACCTCGAGCCCAGCCAACACTAAGCGATCTGAGGATGCCAGCAAGCAAGTGCGAGGTACAGGGGGCATCTTCCACTAGCAAGTGTAACGAGCTCAAGGCTTTTCTGGACTCCTTGTACTTATTCTGTTGCTGCCTGGTCAGCGCTGCTTCTGGTCCTTACCTTCAGTGTGCCTCCGGCTGGTTGGGTGGCCTCCAGCTGAGCAGGCCAGGATTGCACTGGTGATGTGGTGTGCTTGTCACCTCTTTGACTTGGTGAGTTTTCTGGCATTGGGCAATTACCAGTGCCTGGTTTGGTGTTGGGAGTTTGTGTGTTGATTTTTGGTGTTGGTTGTTGAGGAATATTGTCACGATTCCACCAATCACTGGTTCAACTTGAACCCGAAGGCTTTCCTTGAATCACCTCTAAGCCAAGCGCACGGCTTGCAACCTAGAAAATACACGAGAAGGGCGAATAACCACAGATGGTCCCCTTATACGACGTCACTTGAAGATAACTCTTGACACAAGTGAACAATGAGAGAAGAATAGTCACAATGACCAATGACTCTGCTATAAGAATGTTTGACTATGCCTGAGAGGAATACAGGTGAAAGTTCAAAACAACTAAGCTATCGACTACTGGCGAAACCTGCCAACTACTTATAGTACTCCAAGACAGTATTCTAACTGAGCTCGAACTATAGTAAACACGACTCACGACCTAATCTGCCAATGAGAATTGTCCATCAAGCCACAGGGGCTTATCATGAAACATACAGTACATGAGGCATACGGCCCCACATGAGTCAGAGATAAAAACAACCATATGACTCACAAATGACATCAGAACACAAGATAACAAGATAACAAGTGTCTCGGCGCAATACTAGCGCATCAGAATACCTTCCATCAGAATCGACCCATACTGGGAATTGTCCAGACCTTCGGCTATCGGGAATACCGCCTCCGACCTCGTGCCTACCATGGTCACATTATACAAAGCTATTCCATCCTTGAAGTCCCATGACTTATCGCTTAGGTCAGATACATGCCATGACCCGGGACTGTCACATGATATCATCACGTGACCTTCATGTGTCCTGCAGTAGAAGTGCCAGCACTGGAGGGTTTTGCATGAACTAGCATTCCACTCACAAGTTGGGCAATCTTCAACGCTTCTCCTTCTCCAATATAGTCTTCTTCGTCTGTTTCTTGACTCCACACGAGAGCGCGTACCTGCTCTTCTTCGTCGTACTCTGGATCCTTGCCTACCCATTTGTGTGCTTCTGGGTAATCTTGGCAGTCTTTCCAGTGTTCATGCATGCAACGGCGTGTCTTGACGTTGTCCGAAGGCGAGACGATGTCAGATCGTGACAAATATGAAGAAAAGAAGAGGATATATGAGTTCCTATCTAGCTGCCACTGACCTGTGTATGCGTGAAGCTGATGCGTAGGTGGTGGTTGCCATGAAAGCTCACATTGACTACATATATGGCACCAACATGGGGTGGGAGGGCTTGGCGTGAGGGCTGGTGGCCAGGCTGATCAAAGTTTGTGATCACCAAGATTGTAAGAGGCAGAGTGATCGCTGGGAGCATCGCCAAGAGAAGGGAAAGATACTTGGGGGGAGCCAGTGTGCTGGAGATCGAGTTTTGGAGAGGACTGCTGAGCAAGAATCCCTTGCGGGGGATAACACACCATGCTGCAGCAGGGTGAAGCTCATAGGTCAAGCAGTTCATCTCACATTGCGATGTTCTGTCCCTGAGGCCTGAGAGTCCCGCCTCCAATGCACACGGGTTTTGGCGCTCTTTGCTACAAGCTTCCGAGTCAGTTATATTCACTAATTCGATAAGGTGAACCCTACATTCATCCAGATGTAGTTGTATTCGCCAGTGCATGGCGATTTAGCTTGGTCTTCGTGACCCTAACTCACACTGACTCCCCAAAAGTGGCGCTGCATACTATGGTCCAGGACAGGCAAAACGCGGGAGTCGTAAAGCAATTTGAACTACTTGCAGCCACGGTGTCGCTGGGAGGGCGCACATTTCTCCTGCAATCCTATGCGAGTGCAAATAACTTATAGGGGTACCAGAAAACACGCGTCGTACAAAGCGAGTTGAGCCAATTCCGTCATTTCATTTTAGTCACTACATAGCCCAGCTATCGATAAACTACCAGACAAGAGGGGGAAAGATGCGATCTAGCAATGCCGTGGCACATCCTAAATGTAAACAAAACAACAAGAGAATGAATGCAAGAAAAAAAGATTATGAATAGATGCGTAGGTGGTGGAAGGTATCGCCATGCCGGAAAGGAAGACGCGAGGTAAACCTAAAGGATAATACCTGCGACGAAGCCGACTGCTGCGAGGATACCGCCTGCCCGTGCGCCGGTGCTGATGGCCGAGTTCGCCTTTGATGACGTCGACGGCTCGGGTGAACTAGCAGCGGGAGTACCTGAGCCGGAGGTACCAGAGCCCGAGCCCGAACCCGAGCCGGTGCCCGACGACGACGACGAGTTTGAAGTCGCGGGTGGGACGCCTGAGGAAGAGGAAGCGTTGGCGGTCGCCTGGAACGCCTGGAACGACTTGTTGGCAGTGGGGTTAACGGCAAAGACCATGCCAGACTCGCAGTGGCCTGTCTGGTGGCAGAAGAACCAGAGTGGCGTCGTCACGTTGACCATCACGGAGAACTGGGGCACGTTAGTTGCGTTGGCGGCGACGGGCTGGAAACCGGAGTCGACGCCTCCTGCCATGGGCTGGCAGGGTGCGGGGAAGGTGGACTGGGTAACCGTGTGGTTCTTCGGGTAGAAGACGAAGTTGATCATGTCGCCGACTGAAGCGGTCACGGTATTTGGGGTGAAGGCGAGCCCATTTTGGCCAACATTGACCGAGATGTTCGCGGCGGACGCAGAGGTGGCGGCGGCGGCGATGGCAAGAAGGGAGGCGAGAGTGAAATGCATCTTGAACAATTTTCTTTTTTTCTTTGTTGTAAGTCTGTTGACGTGCGGAGGAACAAAAGGGTCTGGCAAGGCTGGATTAAAGTAACAACGATCTTGTGGTAAAGTAGAAGGGCTTGCGAGAACTGTAGAGAGAGTTAATAAGGCCGGGATGGGGGAGGGGAGGGAAGAGAACGTACCCTGCTCGGATCACAACAATGAAAGAGGGGGAAATGGCTCGGGGGGAAAAGAAGGGTGAAGCTCGATCAGGGAAATGGGAGAGATTATATAGGGACTTGGCTGGTACCAAGACAACGCGTCTCAGCTGGTTGCCACACCAACGAGAACCACCAACATTTTTTTACATAGCATCGGAGACGCGATGCGACATCTGTTGATCGGTCCAACACACAAGTTGGCTGGTCTGACACGCTGATTGATACATCCAGACAGAAATGCCGCTCTCTGGCTGTGCGCTGATACAGTAGCCGAAGACAACGACCAGAGGAGTCATTGTTCCGGGGGTTGAGGCCGTTGAGGGACAATTGCACTCCGGCGATGCGGACATTGATTTGCTATTTTCGGTCATGGTTACCGTGAGAGAAAAAAAGCAGCACATGTGATCCACGCGATTGCAACGCTTCCGGGACAGGAACAATGCTCTCCACGACCGTCCGTGAGACGACAACGCGCTTTCTTCGTCCCTCCCTTTTGTCTCCACGTCCCTTCTCTACTTCGAGATGCAGACTCGAACACTTCCACGGCGCTGACGAAGCGGTAAATATCGGCATTTTTTTGGCTCATTCGCCGCCTCTCCCCCCTTTCCCCCGAGTTCGGCAGTTCTGATGCACAAGCTCAACAGACCTTCACTAGAGTCACCTCCGCTACGAAGACAAACGACCGCGTGGTTCTGGTTGACTTTTACGCCGAGTGCGTTCTTCTGCTTCCATGCCGCTTGGCTTTTGCTGATGGTGGCGCAGCTGGTGTGGCCCGTGCAAAATGCTCTCGCCCATCTTGGAGAGGCTCGCAGGGGACGTAGAGATGAAGACGGGTTCGGGTCGGCCGATCGATCTCGTTACCGTCGACACGGACGTGCATGGTGCGCTCGCGCAACAGTACCAGGTGCGCGGCTCCTCGCATTCCCCCGTTCATATGCCGAGCTGATGTATGATTAATGAACTCTTCGTTCCTTCGTTCGTTCCTTCATCCATTTATCTGGGCATGTGGGACAGGTCCGCGCGCTCCCAACGGTCGTTGCGTTCCGCGGTGGCGAGCCTGTGAAGCAGTTCGTTGGGGCGCTGCCTGAAGGCGGTGTGCGCAAGTTCCTCGAGGAGGTTTAGATGGCGTCGGATGGATTCGGGCGGGGCATACCAGATAGAAGGACATCTTGCGGCGGCGGCGCTGGATGCTTGTAATGCTGTCAGGCCTGTCTACCTATGCGGCGCCTGATAAACCCCTCCTGCCTAAAAGGCGCTGACAGCCAAGGCGATAACAAGAAAAATGGCAGGATGCTTTTCATTTTGGAGTCTTGCATGCGAGTGTGGAAATAGTGTGGGAGTTTGTGTGGCAGCTCAGTTGATGATACGGGTGATCCCATCCTCGAATTATATCGCTTTTGGTCGAGTGGGGTGAAATGGCCCGACTAAAATAGCTATCCTTGTTGTGAGTTATGGGACCTGTGGGCCCAGGCGTTCATTGTATATGTTGTCAGTGGGGAATCGAGCTTTCAAGAGGGGCAAACGAATGATTATAAGTGGAAGGTTGCCCTTAGTGAGAGTTGGGTAGGGTGGTCGCATTGCGGTAATCAGAGGGTGGCCGGTGCCTATAGGGTTCCTGCTCGTCCGGCGTTTTCACGCTCTACTACGACTCCTCCCCCCTCTCTGGGTTTCCATCATCTCAACCCTTCCACCCTCCTTCCCAATTCCTTTTCTTCTTCTTTTCTTCTCTCGCTTTCCGTAAGCCACTTCTTTTTTTCTTATTTGTCTCTCACATAGGCGCTACTTCCCATCCCTCCTTTTGACACCGCCCAACCACCCTGATCGTGGTGTGCATCGCCGCACCCCCGTCGTCTGATCAACAAACCATCTCTCCTCTCCTTTCATAAGGTGCGTGGACCCCTGCCTTATCCTCACAAGGCTTTCTTTTCTCACCCACAAGGCGCCCAACAGCAGCGTTGCAGCACTGAGCGGCTTCTCTGACCTGTCTTCCCTCTTCAGTATACCCCACCTCGCATCACTCCCCCATCACCATGTCCTCCTCACGCCCAAAGCCATCCATGTCCGAGCTGAAGCTCCGCCGCCTACTTGAGCACAACCAGCGTCTGCGAGAAGACCTCGGCCGCCCACGCATACGCGTGAGCGAAGCGAGTGCAAGTATCATACGATATTGCAAGACAACGACTGATCATCTTGTGAGTCTCTCTCTCCTTCGCCTCTCCACTCCCCTTCCCCACCCTTCCCCGTCCATCCCGGAGGCATGCCACGTCCGACGGAATTTAGCCTTATCCGTCAGTACATCTGATGCCTCGTTCCGCATAGGTTCCGTCCGTGTGGGGCCCCGTCAGCAAAACCGATGATCCATACGCCCCACAAAGCGGCGGTGGGTGTTGTAACCTGCAGTGATCCCTATTATACCACCAAAAAAACGAAGTCGCCGTCTTTCTTCCCATTTCCCCCTCTCATCATCGCATCGTCAAGCCTTCCTTTTTTTTCCTTTTTTTTTTGCGTTTCCTGTCTACAGTCGCCCCCGAGATGGGTTACCTCCCTCCCAGGCAACGCCTCACAGAGTTTTTCAGTTACTTTTTTTTTTGGAGAGGGGAGGAGTTGATCCGCGCGGAGGTGAGGGTGTGATATAAACGAGCCCCCCAAGGATGTTATGCTCAGAGTAGAGTAATAATTATACGCTATCATGCGCTCATATGCGCTGGGAACTATAGTACTACAAGCCAAATTTTCTGATTGGATGACAGATAAAAAGCAGAACTGGCTTCGTCCCAAGAAGCGACAGCCATTATACCGCGAGCTGACTGTGACCACTGTAAAAAAAGAAAAAGGGTTATCATCGGACGTCACTTACGGCTGCCCAATGTAATTTCTCTCTTCGCTTTCCGTTATCTTCGCAATACAGTAGCATGACGAATCTGGTGCCAGACCCATTGACTGATGAGAAGACTCCCTTGTTCGCGTATACTCGCTTTGACGCCCCCCTGTCGTAATTGTGCGCCTCGCCTCGGCGTACAGAACCTTACGATGTGACACGGTGGCACCCACTCTATCATTTGGACTAATTCTGCTATATTCACCGCAGCTCCGACTCGGCGTCGGTTGAGCGTCGAAGCTCGTGATGGATGTGGTTTGGGGTTTGGGCTTAATAAAGCTTTGAGCGTGACTGGAGAAGCGCCGAGACGCACGGAGTTTGCCGGCAGTTTTCTGAGAAGGGCTGTTAACTGCGACAAGGCGGCAGGGAAGAGTCCGAACCCGAACCACATGCCACGCCATGCCCGTTACTCACGCTCAAGCTTCGCCGAGGGGATGTTGGTATCGATGACCGCATGACGAGTGTGTCGCCCCAGTTCTCAAACGTCCATCGTGCTTCGAGTACGCTAGCACACACCGTGGATAGCGCGGTGCTACCGCTGCCGTCGCCCCGTGTCTTTCTTTACTGTATAGCGGATCTTTGAATTGCACTGCTGTGCTCGCGTCTAAGTGGGGCGATGGGAATCTTGGGACTGTATTGTTATGGGTGAGCCTCCACTGAGTCCGACTTGATGTGCCACAACGTTGGATGACAAACTGAGTAATCGGACTTATGCATCTATGCTTCAACTCAAGGTTGTTACACGCGCACCTGTCAGCCAGCTCGGGATGTTCCTGCATCGTGACCACACGATGCACATGGGGCTCCTTGATGCGCATTTTTGCATAAATTGCGGGGTGGCTGTACAGGATTTCCAGACCAAGCATGCGGTCTGTCTTGCAAAGATTCGCATTGGCGACTCTGTCGCTGTCGCTCGGCGTAACCGGCGCCCAAGAGCGAGAGCGGCGAGCAGGCGCTCGTGAAGCGCGCGGACCCTCAGGGATGCGACGTCTCCAACTGGCAGGGAAGCCTCAACTGGGCAACGATCAAGTCGGAGGACGTGCAGTTCGTGTATATCAAAGCGACCGAGGGCACAAGTTGAGCATCCGGTGTGGTCGGTCACCCATTGATACTGATGCCGCAACTATCGTTCATCGACCCTGACTTCCAACAATAATTACATTGGCGCGACGGACGATAATATTATACGCGGCGCGTACCACTTCGCGCATCCGGATACCTCCACAGGTGCAGCGCAGGCTGACTACTTCTTGGCGCATGGAGGCGCATGGTCTGCTGATGGGGATCACGCTACCCGGAGCCGTCGTCCTCGAAGGTGCCACGCTTATTCTTTTCGGTCCAATGTTCACTGACTCGTCTTCATGAAGGCGACTGTGCCGGCCTCACTGCGTCGGACTTTTCCAATACCTATCACTCCGCGACGACCAGGTAAGTCGTGGTATGAACTTTGCACACATTTTTTTTTCAACTTCTGACTGGCGTCATCGATATAGATACCCAGGTTCCTTGATTTTCGTATTTACTTTTCACCGGGCCGCTATCGCCTCTTACACTCTTGCGCGCCTGCATTAGTAATTTACACCACGACAAGCTGGTGGGGAGAGTGCACGGGTAACAGTGCCGTGTTCGGCTCGATCAGTCCGCCCTGGATCGCCTCCTGGGGAAGCTCTATCGGCACGCTCCATGCCGGCTGGAGGTAAGTCACTCAATTTACTGAAAGCTTGAAGCTGCTGACGCTCTTCATAGCTACACTACTTTCTGGCAGTATGCTGACTCTGGCACATTCCCGGGAGACCAGGGTTCGTTCAACGGCGACGATGCCGGATTGAGTCAGTACGTCCCTCTGTCCATTTGTCTATGCATTCGCGCGAAGAACAAACGGTGTTCATGTCTTAGTATGGCTTTGGGTTCATAAAATGGTAGGACTGTTCAAAGTAGAAAGCGAGAGCGGACATGATGCTTGTTGTGAACTGCCACGTGGGGCTATTCTCCTCGGGGCGACAAAAATCGATGTTCTTGACTTATTAAAAGACGTTGGGTTGATTCTGTGCTATTTTTTCCCGTAATTGGGATGTTTCTTTGGCGACCAATATTGCTCGTCTCCTTCACTGGTCAGGCTGACGATTAGGTACGTAGCAACGTACTGCAAGTCTATATTTGTTCCGATGCTAAGCTGATTCCTATGATTTTGTGTTCAGATTTTTGATTAGATTGCTAAATGGTCGGTGGACTCGAGAACCGCGGTATGCCTTCGTCTCGCGGCATATATGGTAAGGCTGAAGTTGAATTGAACGTTTGATGCTTGGGGGAGGTAGCCAACCTGCTATCATGGTAGCCATTCTCGTCCAAATAATAAGTGGTTTACCAGTCAGGTCTTCTTCATTGTATTACGCACAATCTCTGCACCAAAGTACTTGTAAATTAGGGAACCAGGCCACCAGCAACATGACCTTTCCTGCTACGGAAGCTGCGCAGATTTGACCAAAAACCAATACTCGCATATTCTGTTGTCATGAGAAGACCTTGAATAATTTGCGAAGCGGTGTCGCAAAAAATTACTGTTGTCGGAACCCTGAAAAGTTTACGCCAAAAGGAAGAGTGTGAGCGCGTGTAAACGCTTTGAGCGGGCCGCGGGCCGGAGGGCCACTCTTCGCTTCAGTTTCGCTTCCCACTTTCTCCCAGTCAATGTCAACCTGCTCACCGCCAGCGTCGAGTCGTCTCATTTGAACATAGCATCACCCCCAACCTTATCCTTTGTCTGGGGAGTGGTTACCTTTCAAGTTCCTTTTTTGCGCTCCTGTTCAACCGCACGTGCAGTAGCCTTTCATATCATGATGCCATTACCGTACTTCATTGACTCCGTATCTTACATCGTCTGTGTCAGTCATTCCAACATACTGCAGGCTTCAGCTTAGGTATAAATGTCACGGTATTTTGGCACCACTGGCGCCGCAGGCCCGTATCTGTGCTGTCGCCCCTTCCATTCTACCGTTAAGGTTTCTCTCAGCTAGACTAGTCATAAGCTGAAGACACCCTACGACATCTGTTCGTTTCTAAGTCCCCGTTCATCAGTCGTCTTCTTCTTGCTTTACTCAGCCTTATCAGCGTCCGCCTCGCTCACCCTAGTTCTGACACTCCCGATGCTCGTCTTGCTCCTTCGTGCTATTGTCCTAAGTCCTCACTCCTTACTCAGCATAGTTGATCGCTTCTTTTCCCTTAGCCTTAGCTCTCTCATGCCGATTTATCCTCCTCATTGCCACGCTCCTCTCTCGCCATCTGTTTAGCTTCTGCTACAATGTAGCCACAGTACCTCACTCAATCCCCGCACGCCGCAAGCTTTGGGCGCTCCTCTATTTCTCGATTCCAGCCTGCGCTCGCTGCTCCCTTCTCTGCGCTTCCTCGTTCTATCTCGAAATAGCCTCAGACCCCTTTCTAATTTTCATCCCTCACATCCCCACCGTCAAACTCATGTGTGCATAGCAGTACAAACAATAGAGGCTATAGAGCTGTCCATCCTGCACACGAGTTCAGGGAATAAGAGGGAGAATGAAAACCTCCGCATGGTTTTAACTGCCCTTCTGCAACTGGATGGATTCCACAGATGGGAGAGACCAAGGGCTTGTATCAACTGCGGGGTGGATATGATGCGATTTCACAGCGCCATGTTCGAGAGTTTAGCCTTATCCGTACAGGTGTCACGCTCCTTCCAGTATAGGCTCCCTCCGTGTGGGGCCCCGTTAGTAAAACTTAGTATCCATATGCCCAACAGAGAGGTGGTGTTGTTACCTGCGGTAATCATTATTGTACCACCAAAAGAACGGAGTCTACGTCTTTTCCGACTTACCCCTCATCTCATCGCAAAGCCTTCATTTTTTCTTCTATGCGTTTTCTGTCTACTATCGCCTGAGACGAACACCTCTGTCCTACGCAACACCTCGCAAAGTTTTGCCTTTTTAGAGAGGAGTTGGTCTGCGCGGAGGTTAGGGTCTCGGTGTTATAAGTCCCCCAGAATGTGATGCTCAGAGTAGAGTAATAATCATACGCTACGCGCTCACTCGCTGAGAATATAGTAGTGAAGCCAAGTCTTATGGTCGGATGGCGGAAAGGGAAGTAGTTTGTTAGCCTACCACGACCCGACCGTGATAAGGAAAGGGATACCATCATGAGAAGGCACCCTTTTTACTTTGACGGCCCTTGCCGTAACCCTACTTTTTCTTTTTTGGATCCACCTTTGCACCCCGTGGCGCAATTCACTTTTAAGTTACTGTAGTGCCGTACAGCGCGCTGAGTCCACATGTATTTCCCTCCCGCTTCCTGCTTCGATGTGATGATATCACAAAAACCTATTAATGTGACCGTGGCACCGCTATCATTTATACTAATTCTGTTATTCATGCTACAGCCTGGCTACCTCTCGGCTCCACGTTAATTGGTGTCGAAGTTCGTGATGCATGTGCCACGGCCTTGGGATCTTATAAATTGCAAGGGCGCTGTCGAATGTGCCCCCACCATCTTTGTTCTCAAGCATGCGTTCTATCCTCCAAAACATCGCCCTAGCTACTCTGTCTCTGCTTGGCGTCACTACCGAGCCTCAGGCTGTTATTGTGAAGGAAGCGAACCCTAAGGGATGCGATGTCTCTAACTGGCAGGGAAGCCTCAACTGGACCTCGATCAAGTCCAAGGGTGTCGAGTTCGCCTACATTAAGGCGACAGAGGGCACAAGTTGAGTACCACCCTTCCGCCGTTGAAGCCGGCTGACGATGCGATTACCGAAAAACAGCGTACATCGATCCCTACTTCAACCGGAACTACGTGGCGCGGCGAACAACAAGATCATACGCGGCGCCTATCACTTTGCGCACCCAGGCACCTCCACTGGTGCGGCGCAGGCCGACTACTTCTTGGCCCACGGAGGCGGATGGTCTGCCGACGGAATTACACTCCCCGGAGCCATCGACCTCGAAGGTACCTACTCCGAGTCTTACTCTTTCAGCGTGGCCCCAGCTGAACCATGTCCTCGTGTTTTCTCACACGTCGTCTCTATTCTATTCAAGGCAATTGCTTCGGCCTCACTGCGCCTAGGATGGTGTCCTGGATCAAGGACTTTTCCAACACGTACCACTCCAAGACGAAGAGGTAAGTCGCCATTCGTTTTTGTGGCGTGAACAACGCCGCTTATGTGATTTTCACTCACCACTCGCGATACAAATAGGTACCCAGGTGCGTTAATTTGCGTATTTACTTGGTACAGAGTCACCAACGTCTCTGGCACCCTTTCACGACTGCCCAAGTGATCTACACCGCGGCGAGTTGGTGGAAGGAGTGTACGGGTAACAGCGCCGCGTTCGGCTCGACGAGCCCGCTCTGGATCGCCCACTGGGCCAGCTCCATTGGCACCCTCCCCGCTGGCTGGAGGTGATCACTCAACTTCTCGAAAACCAGTCTATTTTCTAACAGTATTTATAGGCACACTACTTTCTGGCAGTATGCTGACTCCGGACCCTTCCCGGGAGACCAGGATTCGTTCAACGGCGACGCTGCCGGCTTGAGTCGGTGCGTGTTTCGATGCATTTATCTCCCTGCATTCTTGCGAAGAGTAAACGGCGTTCATTCCTAGGCTGGCTTTGGGCTCATAAGTGATAGGATGGTTCATTGTTGAAAGCGAGGATAGACTTCGTGTACTTATTGAAGTGTCACGTAGGGTTATTTGTCCTATGGAGCACAGAAATCATGTTTTTTACGACTGTAAAAGACTTTGGATTGTTTGTGCTATTTTTGCGTTAAGTGGCAGTGCAGGATTCTTTGGCGACCAATATTGTTCTTCTCTCTCTTCACTGGTGGACGATGCAGCGTGGTAACGTACAGAAATTCCATATTCGTTCTTATGCAAGGTCGACGCGTATGCAAGTGGATGTCTAAATCATATGATTTCGCAATCAAGTCATTGATTAAAGTGCTAGGCTGTGGGTGCTTCCCTGGACTCAGAGTCGCGCTGCGCCCTTTCCTTACAGCATATATGGATCATTGTGCTCAGGGAACATGCCCGACCTGCTAGTAGCCTTTCTGGTACAAATAAAAAGTGAAGTGGCTTACCAGACGGGTCTTCTTCATCGTATAGTGCGTAATATCTTCAGATAGCAACGTATTTTGACTTGGGGAACCGGGTTGGTGTCTCCTCTCCTTGTACGAAAGTCGAGCCAACTTAGCCAGACCAACACTCGCACACCAAGGCGTGGTCAATGAGTTACAACTATCATGAGAGGACCTAAAATAAGTGGTGACACGGTGACGCAAATAACTAAGTCGTTTGTGTTAGTTAGGGACGGAATGTTGAAAAGTCTATGCACAGTCAGCGTTGAAACGGGCACTGGTAATCGAGCGGGCCGACGCGTGAGTGCCTGCTCGAATTTACTGTAGCTGTGCCACTCATCGCTCCCCGTTCTCTGAGTGTATTCTGTTGTTCCCAACGACAGTCAATGCGGCGTTGGTCTCCGCCATGGTAGAGTCCGATTCGCCCCTTCGACATAT
The DNA here is from genome assembly GCA_015025155.1 of Lactarius quietus. Lineage (NCBI taxonomy): Eukaryota > Fungi > Basidiomycota > Agaricomycetes > Russulales > Russulaceae > Lactarius > Lactarius quietus. Next base: position 52,179 of record WITN01000123.1, read on the forward strand.
CATCTCTCCCGGCCCCGTCCATTTTCAAGGGAAATCCCATGGTTCATTGATTGTGTTCTACAGTATGTTTTCCCCGAAGTAGGAGTTGTGGCATGTTTCTTTGGCGACCGTATCCTTCGTTGACGGTGCTGTGCTTAGCAACGTACCCGGGGGAGATAGCCGACCTCTAGTAGCCATTCTCATAAAGTGGAGTGGTTTGTCACGGGTCTTCTTCGTTGTAAATTGCACAATTTTTTCACCAACTTGAACGTGCTAGGCTGGGGAGGGGAACCAGGTTGAAGCTAGCTAGCATCACGCTTCCTGCCACGGAAACTGCGCAAACTTGACCAAAACCAATTCGCATACCAAGGCGTGTCTCTGTTGTCATGAGAGGAGTTGGAATAAGTGGCGACGCGGCGACTTGCTTGGCAGTGGTGACGCAAATAAGTATGACGGTTGGCCGAAAGGAAATGCGTAAGCATGTGAACAGTCTGTGAACATGTGAGTGGAATGCTGGAGCGGGCCGGTGAACCACTCTAACTTACTCTCTCGCTTCCCTTCTCCCGTCAATGTCAACCCCTGGTCTCCGCCATCGTCGAGCCATCCCATTTGAACATGACATCTCCCCCAACCTCGTTATTTATCCGGGGTGGTTACCTTTCACTTCTTCGCTCCTATTCAACCACACGTGTTCTCGACCGCAGTACCGGACTTCCATATAGTGCTACAGTACTACCGTGCTTCATTGGCTCCATGTCTTTCCTTGTCTGTGTCAGCCGTTCCAACTTACAGGATTCAGCTTAGGTATCGAGACATTTTGGCACTACTGGCTCCGCAGGCCCGTATTAGTGCTGTCACGGTGTCGTCCCTTCCATTCTACCTTTACGGTTTTTCTCAGCTAGACTGAGCGTACGTCGAAGACACCCTAGTAAATCCGTTCGTATCGAGGTATCCGCCCATCACACATCGTCTTCTCGCTCTACTCGGCTTTATCGGTGTCGCCACTCTAGCTAACCATTTGGCTTCTGCTCGAATGCAACCACCGTGCCCCACTCAATACCCGGACGCCGCAAGCTTTGGGCGCTCCCCTCTTTCTGATTCCAGCTTGCTCTCCTTGCTGCCTTCTCTGCGCTCCCCCATTCCCATTCCCTCTCGATCTAGCCTCTCACTGCTTGTCTCGTCCTCCTCCGTCACCTTGTTGGAATCCCCTCCGTCACCAAACTTATGTATGCATTGCATAACAGTACAAACAATAGAGCTACCCATCTTTTACACGTGTTTAAAGAATAAGAGGGAGCATGAAGACTTCAATACGGGTTATGCCTGTCCTTCCGCAACTGGATGACTGTCACGGATGCGAGGGATGAAGGGATTCCATCATCTGCGGGGCGGATAGGACGCGGGATCACAGCGCCATGTTCGAGACTTTAGCCTTATCCGTACTGATGCCTGTTCCTTTGGTATAGGTTTCGTCCGTGTGGGGCCCTGTCAGCAAAACTGAGGGTCCATATACCCCACAGAGCGGCGGTGGGTGTTGTAACTTAAGTTAATCACTACTATACCACCATTTCTTTCTTCTTTGCGTTTCCTGTCTACAATCACCGAGACGTGCACCTCCCACCCACGCAACACCTCGCAAAGTTTTACTTTTTTTGGAGAGGAGTTGGTCCACGCTGGAGGTGAGGGCGTGTCATGTCATAAGTGAGTCCCCAAGGATGTTATGCTCAGAATAGAAATAACGATACACTGGGAACTATAGTAGTACAAGCCAAATTTTCTGGTTGGATGGTGGACAAAGAAGCAGTTCGTTGCAAAAATGCGATAGCCTACCGCACCCGACCGTGATTAAACAAGGGATACCTGTCAAGAGAAGACACCTGTTCTCGTTTTCTCGCTTTGACGGCCTGCCTTGCCGTAATCACGGCGCAATGGTGTAGACCCCTTCTTTTTCCTTTTTGGATCCGTCGTTGTGCGCCGAAGGTGCATAGCGCCCCGCGGCGCACTTCATTTATACTGTAGTGCAGTACAGCGCGCTGAGTCCACAAGTGTTTACCTCCCGTTTCCTGCTCCGATATGATGGTATCACATATCCCTACTAGTATGCGGCACTGCTATCATTTATACTAATTCTGCTATTCACGCTGAAGCTCTGACTCGGCGTCAATTGGTGTCGAAGTTCGTGATGGATGTGGTCTTGGGGTTTTGCATAAATTGCGGGGCGGCCGTCGAGTGTGCCCCTAGCATCTTTCTTTTCAAGCATGCGATCTCTCCTTCAAAACATTGCCCTGGCTACTCTGTCTCTGCTTGGCGTCACTACCGAGCCTCAGCCTGTTGTTGTGAAGCAAGCAACCCTAAGGGATGCGATGTCTCCAACTATCAGGGAAACCTCAACTGGACCAAGATCAAGTCTGAGGGTGTCCAGTTCGCCTACATTAAGGCGACTGAAGGCACAAGTTGAGCACCACCTCTCCCCTATTTGACGTCAACTGACTGTGCGGCGACTGCGAAACAGCGTTCATCGACCCCTACTTCAACCGAACTACATCGGCGCGACGAATAATAAGATCATACGCGGGGCATATCACTTTGCGCACCCAGGTACCTCCACTGGTGCGGCGCAAGCCGATTACTTCCTAGCCCACGGAGGCGGATGGTCTGCCGACGGGATTACACTCCCTGGAGCCTTAGACCTCGAAGGTGCCTGCTCTTGCACCCGCTGAACCATTTCCTCACGTTTTCTGACACGTTATGTCTAACTATTCAAGGCGATTGCTCAAACCTTAGTGCGGCTGAGATGGTGTCCTGGATCAAGGACTTCTCCAACACGTACCACTCCAAGACGAAGAGGTGAGTCGCCATTCCCTTTTTACGGCATGAACCTCGCCCACTTATGTAATTTTCAACCACCACTCGCGATACGAATAGGTACCCAGGTGCGTTAATTTTCGTATTTACTTTGTACCGAGCCACCAGCGTCTCTGACACCCTTTCACGCCTTTCCTAGTGATTTACACCACAACGAGCTGGTGGAAGGGGTGCACGGGTAATAGCAAGCATTCGGCTCTGACAACCCACTCTGGATCGCCTCCTGGGCAAGCTCCATTGGCCCCCTCCCCGCTGGCTGGAGGTGATTTCTCCATTTCTTGAAAGCCAATAATCTAGTTGCTAACGTTATTCACAGCTACACCACTTTTTGGCAGTATGCAGACTCCGGACCCTTCCCAGGGGACCAGGATTTGTTCAATGGCGACGCTGCCGGCTTGAAGCGGTAGGTGTTTCGAAGCATTTATCTCCCTGCATTCTTGCGAAGATTAAACGACGTCCATGTCTAGGATGGCTTTGGGCTCGTAAAATGATAGGATGATTCAGAGTAGAAAGCAAGGGTAGACTTCGTGTACTTATTGTGGAGTGATACGTAGTGTTATTTGTCCTGAGGCGCACAGAAATCGAGTTTTTTACGACTGTAAAAGACTTTGGATTGTTTGTGCTATTTTTGCGTTACAGTAAGTGGCAGTGCAGGATTCTTTGGCGACCAATATTGTTCTCCTCTCTCTTCACTGGTCTGGACGATGCAGGGTTTGGAAACATACAGCAATTCTATATATGTACGACGCCAGGCCGACCCGTGTGTAGGTGGATGACTAAATCATATGATTTCGCGTTTCAGTCGTTGATTACAGTGCTAGTCCGTAGGTGCTCTCCCTGGACCTTGTCCTGGACTCAGAGTCGCGTTGCGCCTTTGCCTTACAGCATACATGTGTTGCTCCGGGGACAGGCCCCGACCTATCAGTAGCCTTTCTGGGCCCCAAATCAAATTGGAAGGTGCCTAGGTGTCTAGGCACAGCTTGCACAGGAACGAGCGGGCCGGTGAGAGTACGCGCTCGAACTGCGCCACTCATCGCTCCCCATTCTCCGAGTATTCTCCGTTGCTCGGACTCGGTGTCCCAGCGTCGAGTCACTGGCAATGCGTTGGTCTCCGCGTCGAGTCCGAGACATTCCCTTTTGACATCTCGTCTCTTTCAAGCGTCGTCCGTTGTCCAGGGAAATCCCATGGTTACCTTTCCATTTCCTATTTTGCGATCCTGTTCCCATTGTACTTCATTTGACTCCTTGTCTGTCTGTCGTTCCTACTTACAGGCTTCAGTTTAGGTATTGGGGTACTGTATTGCCATGTATTTTGGCTATTACGACTGCTGATTATGCAAGCCCGTATCTGTGCCTTGTCGTTACCCCCTCATTTACCCCTTCTGCTTTCTCTCAGGCCATACCTCGACGTCCTCGAGGACCCCTTAGTGAATCCGTTCGTCTAAGGTTTCCATCAGTTGACGTCTTCTCGTTCTTCTCGGTCCTGTCAGCGTCTCGCTCACCCCAGTTCTGACACCCCTGACTCTCGCTCTGTCCTCCATGCCATTTCCCAAAATTCTCACCAACTCTTACTAGGTATAGTAAATTGACCTCCTCTTTTTGCCTTCGCACGCCACTGCCAAGAGTCCTCGCTCGTCGCCACGGGCCTTCGTCTCCACTTTAGCCATTCATGTGGTTCCTGCTCTGGTGCGGCCCCTGTTCATGTCAATCCCCGGACGCCGCAAGCACTGGACGCTCCGTGCTTCCCTGATCCTAATTTACACTCGCTGCTGCCTTCTCTGCTCTCCCTCATTCTCTGTCCGCTTGTTTCTTCCTGAAACATCCCCTTGTTTGGATCACCTGCGTCACCGAAACTCATGCATGCACTTCACACCTTGTAAAAACAACAGAGCTACCTATCTTGCACACGATTACGCATGAAACTTCCGCACGGTTAATTTCCATGCTTTTTGCAATTCGATGGATTCCAAGCCCTCACACCTGCCCGTATACAGGTGGAGGTAATGGATATGGGACTTCCATAAGTTGTGGGTGAATGATACGCATTACCGCGGCGCCCTACAAACATGCGACCTTTCCTCGAAATTCTCGCCTTGTCTACCCTATCTCCGATTCTCCGTGTTACCAGCGCACAAGCACTCGAAAGTGTGACCCACCAATGTTTGCGAAGTACCGATGGCGACCTTCAGTTTATCGGCGTTTCCACAGACAGGGAATCATAAACTTGATCACGGTCAAATCCGAGCCCAACGACATTGCGTTCATGTTCATCAAGGCAAGTACACTTTCCCCCACTCAGGCCTCAGGTAGGGTCTGCACTTTGTTAACTGATGCCACTGCGCACTGCAGTTTTTTGCAGACCTATGTTGGCGCGACATGGTAGTACATGTGGGGTGACTGGGGTTTTTCTCCCTTCCCGAACTTGAAAGTAGAATGTAGCCCGTCGCATCATGGTTCTGAGTACCTGGTGATTAAGGAACTTATCAACGGATGCTGATGGGCATGTCTGACACTCAGGGCCTCGTGGAGCTGGCTCCAACCAAATATTGCCATAACACTCTTTCCCATCTCTGGTGCGTGTTATACTGATGTTTGACATTCTCAAGACATATTCCTATTGAGTCGACGGTAGGCGCTCCCTGACTAAGAATTAGCCGTATCCGTCACGTGCTGGTGCCTCGTTTTCGGGTTGGACCGACGCCCCAGAGATCGGCGGTGAGGTCACCACTGTACAGTACTGTACCTCCAAAAAACGAAGTTGCTACCCTTCATCGCATCGCGAAGTCTTGTTCTTTTTTTTTTGCAATTTTTGTCTGCAGTTTCCCCAAACGAGCACTTTCCTCCCACGCAAAACCTCACAGTGTTTTCGGTTACTTTTTTTTGGAGGAGGGAAGGAGTTGATCCGCGCTAGAGGTGAGTTTGCTTGTTATTAGCGAGCCCCCAACGATGTTGTGCTCAGAGGTGAGTAATAATTCTACGCTATGCGCTCATGCGCTGGGAATTATAGATGTACAAGCTAAATTCCCTGATCGTTTGACGGAAAAAGGAGTTCGCGGAAGCGACAGTCTACCGCGACCCGATAGAGAGGGAGTAGAGGGGTATATCATTATACGTACTGTAAGTTAATTAAATTCTCTCACCAGTTTGCCTTGTCTCCATTTTCACGATATCATGACAAAATCGGTGCCAGACACATCATGAGAAGACACCCCTGTTCGCGCTTTCTTGCTCTGATGCCCCTTGCTGTGAGGACGTCTTGGTGTACAGAACCTTACTATGTGGCACTCGCTCCGAGTCTATCATTCGCTGGACTAATTGTTCTATTCACTTTACCATGTGGTACTCACTGCTATGTGGCAACCACTGAGTCACTCTATCATTGTGCCATTCATTCAGCGATCGTGGCTCCGTTGCGGCGTCGATTAACGGTCGAACTTCGTGATGGATGTTATCTTGGACTTGATGTGACTGCATCACAACCAGATGTAACACATGGATGGGGGGACACGGATTTTGCATAAATTGTGGGGGCAGCAGTCGAGTATGCTCCCCAGCTTCTTTCTTTTCAAACATGCGATCTTTTCTTCAGAACTTCATCTTGGCCACTCTTTCTCTGTCGCTTGGCGTCACCAGCTCACCCTCGCCCTATAGCGAGGGCGAGCCCGCGCTCGTGAAGCGAGCCGATCCCAAGGGATGCGATGTCTCCAACTGGCAGGGAAGCCTCGACTGGGCCTCGATCAAGTCCAAGGGTGTCGAGTTCGCCTACATTAAGGCGACCGAGGGCACAAGTTGAGCACCTCCCCTCCACCGTTGAAGTCGACTGACGATGCGGCCACCGAAAAACAGCGTACATCGATCCCTACTTCAACCGGAACTACGTCGGCGCGAAGAACAATAAGATCATACGCGGCGCCTATCACTTTGCGCACCCAGGCACCTCCACCGGTGCGGCGCAGGCCGACTACTTCCTGGCCCACGGAGGCGGATGGTCTGCCGACGGGATCACTCTCCCCGGAGCCATCGACCTCGAAGGTAGCTACGGTTACTCTTTCAGCGCGGCCCCACTGGCAGCTGAACCATGTCCTTGTGTTTTCTCACACGTCGTCTCTATTCTATTCAAGGCAATTGCTCCGGCCTCACTGCGTCTAGGATGGTGTCCTGGATCAAGGACTTTTCCAATACATACCACTCTAAGACGAAGAGGTAAGTCGCCACGCGTTTTCCGCTGTGCTTGGTGCGGCGTCACCCTTACGCACTGATTTTTAACCACTACCCGCAACATGCATAGGTACCCAGGTGCGTCGATTACTTTGCACCGAGCCGTCATCGCCTCTTACGCTCTTGCACGTCTTCCTCAGTGATTTACACCACTACAAGCTGGTGGAAAGAGTGCACGGGTAATAGCAACGCATTCGGCTCTGACAACCCACTCTGGATCGCCTCCTGGGCAAGCTCCGTTGGCCCCCTCCCCGCTGGCTGGAGGTGATTACTCAATCTCTCGAAAACCCGTAGTCTTAGTTGCTGACGGTTTTCACAGCTACACCACGTTTTGGCAGTATGCTGACTCTGGGCCCTTCCCCGGTGACCAGGATTCGTTCAATGGCGACGCTGCCGGCTTGAAGCGGTAGGTGTTTCGAAGCAGTTATCTCCCTGCATTCTTGCGAAGATTAAACGACGTCCATGTCTAGGATGGCTTTGGGCTCATAAGGTGATAGGACGTTTGAGAGTTGAAGGCGAGGTTGGACCTAGTGTTTGTTCTGAGGCGTACAAAGTTTTTATACGGGGTTTTCAGTTGATTGTGCTGTTTGTTGCACCATGTCGTTCGTTTTCCATTTTTAAAACCCCGTTTATACCCACCCAATTGAATATTGTTCGTCTCTTCCATCACCGAGGTCTGAATGATACAGTGTGCAGGAATAGTCAGAACATTACTGGGATACTATGTTTGTTTCAATGCCAACCTCATCCGTATGCAGACGGATGGCTGCATTATATGACAAGGTTTTGATTAAAGTGTCAGCTCTGCCTAGGCTCAGAGTCGCGTTGCGCCTTCAATTCGTCTTACGGCATGATATATGGAACAGTATTACTCGGGGATACAACCGACATGCAGTGCTAGCGGCCTTTCTCGTCAAGGAAAATGCAAATGGTAAGCCTGATTCACCAGACAAGTCTTCTTCATTACATAGCGTGGCGGAATCGCTTCATTCAAGTTAACGGACTTCAATTGGACCAGCATGTGCTCCAAGTTTCCAAGTACGAAAGCCGCGCCAACTTGACCAGACCAATTACACTAAGGTGTGGTAACTGATTTCTGTTGCCATGACAGGATCTGGCAAAAAGGTGTCGCGGTAACGCGCATGAAGTTACGCTCGTCATCCTGAAGATCGCCGGGAGTTCGCGATCGCCACCGTGAGTAACGGTGACAAGCCTCACCAAGATTGTTACTGTCAGACTGCCAGCCACTGCCAGGCTATTAACCTACCGGCTTGCTTCCGAGTCGTTTGGCTTCATGTCTTACCTTGTTCACGTCAGTCGCCGTTCTTACTCACTGGCTTCAGCTTGTCATGTAACTTGGCCACGGCCCACTGCCTATTACTGACCCTGCCAACCCGTGTCTTCGCCTTGTCGTCATCCCCTCATTCTCCATTTACCGTTTCTCTTAGCTAAACCGTCCGTATGTCGAAGACTCGCCAGTGAATCCGTTCGTCTCGAGGCTTCTTTTCATTGTTCGTCGTCTTTTTTCTGACTCAGCCTTGTCACATGTCCCCTCCGACTCACCGTCGCTTACCCTAGTTTCGAGAGCCATGATGCTCGACAGGGCTCTTCATGCTATTTTCTTAAGGTTTCACACACTTACTCGGTTTAGTCAATCGTGGCTTCTCATTCGGCTCTTGCGCAGCGCTGCTCGGCCTCCTTGCTCGTCGCCACGCCCTCGTCTCCTCTTCAGCCGTCTGTTTGGCCTTTACTCTCGTACAGCCCCACTACCCCACTCAATCCTCGGATGCTACATGCTCTGGACGCTCCATGCATTCCTTATCTCAACCTGCATTCCCTGCTTCCTTCTCTTATCCTCCCCAATCCTTCCTCGATCTAGTCCCCCCGTCTCCTCGTTAGGATCACCTCCGTCACCGAACTCATGTACACACTTCATAACTTGTAAAAACGACAGAGTTACCTATCTTACATGCGATTGCAAGGAATATGAAAGAGGACGAAAACCTCAGCACGGGAAATATCTGCGCTCTCACAACTGGAACACGGTCGAGTCCGATCCCCATGGAGTCGCGTTCACATCCATCAACGAAACTGAGTGCTGAGCGCTAAGTCCTGGTTGAGTGCACGTCTTAGGCCCGTGTGATCCGCACTTTGTTGACTGATGCTCTCACGGCACTGCAATTTCTCACGGAACTATATTGGCGGCGCGACTCGGTAATATATGTGGGTAAACTGTTTTTTTTTCAACTTCTCGAAAAGGCTTTATCTAGCCTGTCACATTGTTCTGAACAGCCACAGTCAAAGGACCTATCAGCTGCTGGGGAGCACGTTTGACATATCAGGGCTTCGTGACGCCAGCTACCCTTGCTTTAACAGAATATACCCGACTCCATCTCTGGTGAGTAATATACTGATGTTGGACATTCTCAGATATATTCCTGTTGAGTTGGTACTGGTACAATAAGCGTCTGGGTATCGCTCACAGGGCATAAAGCGATAAACTCGAATCGATAAATATGGCGATCTGAATTGGGCTCCGCGCAATGAATTAGGGACGTTGAATTAGCCGATGAGAGGGTCGATCAGTTACAGTATCAACTGGTGGCTCCGCCGCCATATACTGCAACTACTTTGTACGCCCAACTTTGCCAGCTTCATTCCATAGAGACACGGCTACTTTGACGTTTGCCTTCATTCCTCGGCGCGCATCCCTTCCCTTGTCTAAAATAATTGATATCGTAACAATCGTTTCATAGCTAGATACGACATTATCAGCGTCTTTTATGGAGTCGTGTGGTTATAGTTTCAAAGCATACGTACTCAAGGTATAACCGGGCTGGTGATGACAAAGTCGCTTTTACCCTTTTCTGCGTCCATGTTCGAGGGTGGAAGTCCGTGAAGTCTAATCGATGTGCCGCTACTGGTTGTCGACTGGGAGGGACGGAATTGGGCAGCGAATCCAGGCCTCTGTCCTCCGTGGTTGCCAAATGAAAGGGGTGCGTTGTTCGCGCTGTCACCTGAGCTCTCAGGGGACGGGTGGTCGCGGAAGTAGATACGGTTGTTGAGGGTTACCAAGAGAGTATTGGAATACCTGGGGTTCCGGTGAGCATGAACAGGGGGCAGCAATCAACGCAGGATACGTCACTTACAGCTTCCCGATGACACCGGTCCTTTGACTCGTCAATAAAAGTTTTGGCGACGGCATAAGAAACACGTACGGGCAAGTGTAATAGATTTCGTTCTGGGAAGATCATTTATGGTCACGGTTCAGCCGTAGGAAATGTTATCACTTCAGCACTTACGGGGAAAGCGACGTAGAGTACGAATGAAACAATTGCCACGGTAGCTTTAGCAGCATATAAGACCAACGGGCCAGGTTAAGTGGTTCGTGCCATGACACACCGGTCAATGCATTCGTTTCGACAGTGAGTCTCACTACCCGTGGAAAAACGTAATTTGAAATTCGACCATCATTTCCACGGGTTCGTCGAAGCTGTGGGACACGATGACCTCAACTTCCAACGGAGTATGGGAGGGTAGTCACGTACCAGTAGTGTCATCGCAACTGCAATCAGAACATCCACTACAGCGCTCGTAATCAACCATAGCTATCGCAGAAGCTGTCAATCCGTGGGATGGCTCGTCATAGAGCGGAACGCATACGTATAGAGCCGCCTTGATAACTGCGTATCTTCCAAGTGTCGCAGACTGAGCTCTACGTTAGATAATATCATCGGTAATATAGCGTAACGAACTTTGACGCCACCCCACGCTGCCCCAGTCGCCTGCGCCACAGAAAGCTTCGGGAGAGAAGGGTCAAATATGGCGGAAAAGAAGCGTATGGTACGTACGATGGCGATGATCAGACAGAGCCACCACATGCGTTTGTTCATGGTCCAGATGCGGTAGCAGAAAAATCCTTGGACGATGAGTGAAATGAACGCGTCAATTGTCGGACTGTCTATGGCAGAGAAACGGGAGTTTCTGAGGCGGTCCAAGTCACCGAACCCGGCTATAAACCAATAGTAGATGTCGCCCCCAGTGAGTGCCGTCTGCACTGTCTCAATAAGAAAGACGAAGTAAGCTTGTAGGGTGTTATAAGTAAGGACTATCTCGTTTCGAGAGGCTTTTTGCTCACCAAGGAACTTGATGGCCCTTCTATCGTCCGGAAAGTTGTAACTATACACATCTGCGCATATGTCGGTTTGGAGTCCAGAGGTCACAATACAGTTGGAACACTCACAGGTCTGGACACAAAGTACTCCATATAGTGCCCAATTGAACATGGGGCCAAATAGCTTATTACATTATTGAGCGCGTCAGCTTGAGCAGACCGATAGAATAAGCCAGCGCTCGTACAATGGGAGCAGTTCTACCATAGGTAGTAAACAATTAGCAGACAAACAAGCCCATTTCTCTCTGACTTACATTCGGGCAATATCCGGAGGGATTGCAGATGAGTCAGCCATCACAACACCAGGGCACCACACGATTGAAAAACCGAGTGAAGCGATGTAGTACCAGGGGAAATCGACAATGGCGGACCTGCCAGTGGAAGTCGGTATTTATGCTCGTTTGTCTATCTTCAGTCCAGTAGAATTTGTGATGACTGATACATCATCACAGGGGAAATTGAGGCCGTGAGACGGTTCGCACCCATACGTATCATCACTCTTGAGCTTGAAGAATGCGCATGGGAATTTGATCCGCGGAACCTGAGGCCTGACACTTTGCTTCAACCATCACACTGTGATTCAAGTCTTGATTCCAGGACCACGTTGTGCAAAGGAGGGTCGCGGTAGTATCCTATTTGGTTCAACGCTAATATCACCGTCGGTTTTAAACATGCCGATTGCTCACCCTCTACGGTGAAGTAAGTGGATTATGACCCAAGCCTTCTATGTGGAAAGTCCGAAAGGTCAAAGGAGGGTATCCCACGCTGTTCCAAGAAAGGGTATAGTTACCTTATTGAAGGCGGTGCGGGATCACGGGAGGGCGTTGGCTTGGGCGTTGGTGTAGGGACTAAAAATGTATAGATTAGAGAGAGAACCTGTCCACGCTCCCGCACGCACCATGATGAATCTCGGAGTCATTAGCTTACTGTCATGAGAAAGTACCTACAGTCTCAAGCCGAGAACGCCGATACCACTCCAACTTCTATCGTTATCTAACCCATCGTTACCGGCCTCATGGCTGCCACCACTCGACGTTGTCCTATGGTCATAACCCGGCATAGGAGAAAGTAAGACTCCATTTGTAGGAGGGAACCCTTCTGAGTTACCGGCGGCGCATTTGCTGGAGTTTTCTTGCATGGCGATGGCTTAGTGATACGACTCAGGGGTCCCCAAAACCCTGGATTTCGCCACTCGACAGCAGACTGACAGTATGCTTCAAGATGTAGTGAACCCACAAAGTACTGTCGCCCCGGCAACGCAAGAGGGAGTCGAGTCTTTGCAATGTTCTGCCAGTGCTATCTTTGACTCGGACTCGGAAGCCGATTTATATTTTTTAGTTTCATTGAAAATACTTATCTGTAAATAACTAACTATTAAATGTACAGAGTAAGTGAACTTCAAACTATTTTATATTTAGTAACCCCATGGTATCATAAATTAGTCATTCAAGTTCACTTTTGACTCTGTTTTTACCCCGTTGTCCGGCGGCAAGCTGACGCTGACCTCTGCAACGTTATGTCACAGTCGGACGATCAAGAACTCTCACTTCTAGCATGAACTGAGTAACTTCTGCCGGTGCTACTAACTTAGTAGGGATCAAGTTATGTATGTCCGCACAAGTGTCCGTATCAATGCCGCCAAACAACCACAGCTTCTTTGTCTTCTTGTCCATTTTCGAGACCGATAAACCTTTACTATTTATAGATTCTCTGTTCTCTGCGATTATTTGAAAGAGCGAGGTGTCGAATTATAAAAAGGAACGCATACGAAGGGGAACCGGTTGACATCAAATGGGCTACCAAACCACTAGCCCTTATTGTCGTCCCTGCACTCCTTACTCATGCCTACTACCGCTGGCACAGCGACTTTCTGAGAAAGCTTCGAGGACCCAATTCATCATCGTTTCTATATGGTGGATACCATAACCCCTCCTCGATAGTTGAGGCTAACTCGTAGTTCAGGAAAAGCTGGTGATTGCGAGTTTAAATGGGCGCGTGAATATGGCAACGTGTGGCGACAACATGGGTGCCTTGGCGTGAGTGAACAGTTGATCAAATGCCATTCACCGCTCACCTGAACATATTCACAGAGAGACCGGTTGGTGTTAGCTGGTTCAACGGCGTTGCGGTACATTCTCCACGTGCATGGATATCACTTTGATAAGCCAACGGATGCGCGAAAGGTGGGCGAAATGACATCTGGAAAAGGACTCCCATGGGTGAATGGTTCGTGATATACCTTGATAGCCACTCCTCTCCTCCAACCAACAAAGCTCCTTGAGGTGAAACACATCAGCGCCAGCGGGAGATCATTAATCCGGCGTTCTCAGCGCCACAACTCAGAGCTTTGCTACCGATGTTCCAAAATTCGGCGTCTAAGGTTTAACGTCTCTCGCGCCGAGAATATCCCCTTGACTAACTCCGGTCATGATTAGCTTGCTTAGTTCTGGGAAGGAAGAAGTGATTGCTACAAACCCTCCTGGACAACCTATTGTTAAAGTGGTTGAATGGCTGTCGCGCACGACGCTCGGCATCATCGGAGAAGGTGTGCGAGTTCTCACACCTCCAAGACCATAATCCCATTGTTCTCGTAGCTGGCTTTGGCTTCCAGTTTGGATCCCTCGATCGCCTCGAAAATCCTTTGCGCGAACAGTTTGGTAACTTGTTGTGAGTCATGACTGTTAATACTAGTTCGCTTTCAAGTTGACGCTATGCCGCAAAAGCGTTCTTCCCCCACGATACGACATCATCATTAAGACACTCTGGTACTACCTTCCAGAGAGGCTTCTCGACTTTTCCATCCGATACCTGCCTACATCTCGATACCGCTGGTTTCGGAGGTATTCGGCGTTCATGCGCAACTTGTCTCAGGGAATTGTCAAGAGGAGCATAATCGAAGGTGACGGGACGGACGTCATGAGCGTGCTGCTACGCGCAAACGCATCAAAAGATCCCAGGAGTAAGCTCTCTGACAGTGAACTAACCCCCCAGATTGCGAATGTTGAGCAATCAGCGGGAGGTGACCTACTATTAATCGTTGATAGTACTCTCCTCTTAGCTGGACATGACAACCGCGAACACCTCGACATGGTATCTCTATGAGATCGCTAGGAACGCTAAATGTCAAGAGCGAATTCGAGCGGAGATCACGGCCACACGCGCAAAAAGAGGCAGTAGGCACTATCAGTGACAAATATGGACAGCATGACATACACCCAGACACTCTGAAGGTATATCGACACTATTATCGACGGGTTCTCATCGCTAAGGTACCACTTTATAACTTGAACACAGGAGGTACTGAGATTACACCCCATACTTAATGTTGTGTATAGGGAGGCCAATCAGGACGACGTGATACCTTTAGGCTCTCCTATAGTCACGAAATCCGGCGAACAAGTCTCTTCGATTTACGTCAGTAAAGGGATGTTAGTTGATGTCGCTGTGGGCGTATACAATCGGTGAGGCATCCACAGCACTAAGGCGGTAGCTGCGCTCACATCCACAGTCTTCCCGAAATCTGAGGTGCAGACGCAAATAAGTTCAACCCAGATCGTTTCTTGAAAATGGATGAATCTAAACTTTCAAATGTTGGTGTTTTCGGTATTGTGTGCGTACAATTGTCCCCCCTCCCGCGATTTCAAATTACAGCCCTGCAACGCAGGTTGACTTTCTGTGTGTACCGCCCTCTTTTTTTGGTCTGCCTGTGTTTTGAGCTATTTACTTCATAGCGGGCCGGCCGTGTGGGTGCATTGGATGGCAATTCGCACAAGCCCTTTTTGTCAACATCTTCGGACAGAGCTTCTTTTATCGCGAGCTTCCCCCATAGAGTTCTTGAGATGCAAATCATATCGCCACACTCGTCGAAAGCTTTGAAATTTCCTTCTCCTCTTAAACCGAGAAGACACGTATCTATCGCAAGCTGTTTGGTCTCATGGTGCCTTTGGTTGAGGGCCGGCAAGGAGCATGGATGGACCTTGTGGTGAAGTCTTTAAAAGAGTGAAAGGAGGTTCGAGAAGCAAGATTGATCCGACAATGTTTGTATGCTAGGTGAATGTACTACACGCAATGTATGATAGGAACTCTGCTGATCATCGATAATTTTTGAAGCTTGAAGATATGATCATGTGACCTACGACTTTGGAAAACTCAAGGGAATAAAAAAATTTACCTTCGAATTTAACATGATTCCACAAATTTCTGTTGAACCGGCATATGTCAATGTATGCTAAGGTAAGTTGAAAAGGTTGATCCGTAAAGTTTGCTTACAAGTGCAGTGCGCAAGGTGTATGTTAAGTAAAGATGTAGTGCAACCTGAACCATGACTGCATGACCGGATGACCAGATGACCTTGAACGACTTGAACTCAGTGCAGCCACGATTGATCATATTCTTTAGTACTATGTTGTTTTCTCAATGTTTCCGTAATATGAGGCTGACACATCAAAACAGTTCCGCGATTCTCACAGGCAAGCAAAGAATCAGACAAGAGTGGATGAAGTACTTTTGCTCTCACTTACGGCTTGCTCCTTTCTCTGACATCAGCCCCGCATTATTAGGCGCCAGTAGTCTAACGTAAATGAAGCACCCAAAGACATTCCAAATGACAAACGGGCCTAAACCCATTGTCTCTCGTGCTTCCCTTTCTGATATGGCAGGTACTGGTCCTAGGCGACCTCGGCCGCGGGTTCCCTGGGAAACTTCAATTTTCCTCCCTCGGCTCATTCTTCGTACTATCATGACTGGGGATTCCATTATTAACTTCCTTCTGCACCAACTATATAGTAGGTGGCCCTCATGCCGCCGGGCGTAACTGAAATGCACCATCTATCGATATGCGGCATATGCGGGATCACATGGGAAAGTAGGACGGCAGAAGAACACCAGAGAAGCGTTACATAGGTGTCATGTCACGGTACTCCAGGGCGCTCTATAACAGCATCTCAAAAAAGTATAAAAAGCGTGGCCCCATTCGAAGCAAAGCACGCTGATGTCAAATGGGCTACCAAATCACTACTCTACCCACCCTTGCTATCGTCCTCTCATTCCTTGCTTACGCCTATTACCGCTGGCGGAGCGACTTCCTGAGAAAGCTTCGAGGACCTGATTCACCCTCGTTTCTATATGGTAGATACCATAGATACCCCCTCTTTGATAGTCGAGACTCACGCGGAGAGCAGGAAACGAACTTGACATTCGACACCAGAAAGAAGTGGGAGATTGCGAGTTCGAATGGGCGCGTGAATATGGCAACGTCTGGCGACAACATGGGTGCCTTGGCGTGAGTGATCACTCAATCGAATATCATCTCCCGCTCACCTAAACGCATTTACAGAAAGACCGCTTGGTGGTAGCTGATCCAATAGCGTTGAGGTATATTCTTCATATGGCTGCGAATCAGTTCCGCAAGCCAATGGAGTCACAAAAATTGGTCGAGATGACATTTGGCAGAGGCCTCGTGTGGGCGCCGAGTGGTTCGCAATTCACCTTGATTGTCCCGACTTTTCTCCAGCCAACAGGCGTTTCTTAAGGTGGAATACATCAACGTCAGCGGGAGATCATGAATCCAGCTTTCTCAGCACCGCAAATCAGAGCTTTCCTTCCAGTGTTCCAGAATTCGGCGTCCAAGGTCCAACTTGTCTCGTTTCAAATAGCTCCTGGACTGACTTGGTCATCATTAGCTTGCTCAGATATGGAAGGAAGAAGTAGTTTCTGTCGACCAACCAGTTGTCAACGTAATGGAATGGCTATCGCGTACGACGCTCGACAACATCGGAGAAGGTGCACGAGGTTATCGCCCCTGCAAAACCATAATGCTAATTGTTCTCGTAGCTGGCTTTGGCTTCCAATTTGGATCCCTTGATGGCCTCGAAAATCCGTTGCGTGAACAGAACGAGAAGCTATTGTGAGCCATCATGACTGCTAGTAGAGCCCATTCACCCCATTTTGACGCTGTGGCCCAAAAGCAGTGTCGCCATCTCGCGATACGACGTCATTTTCAGGACGCTCTGGTACTACGTTCCAGAAGTGCTAATGGACCTTGCCCAATACCTGCCCACACCCCGATCCCGCCGGTTTCGGGAGTATTCCGCGTTCATGCGTAACTTCTCTCGGGGAATTATCGAGAAAAGCATAATGGAAGGTGATGGGAAAGATGTCATGAGCGTGCTGCTACGTGCAAATGCATCAGAAGATCCCAGGGCTAAGCTATCCGATATTGAAATGGTTGACCAGATCGCGTAAGTGGAATGTTGTCAGAGAAAGATGGTCTACTACTCATTAGCCGTGAATAGTACTCTTCTTTTCGCTGCACATGACACAACTACAAACAGTCTGGCGTGGTGTCTCTATGAGATTGCGAGGAACCCTAAGTGTCAAGAGCGAGTTCGAGCAGAGATTGCAGCTATACGCGCAAAAAAGGGTGGTGAGGTACTGTCAGCGACAGATCTCGACAGCATGACATACACCTTGGCAACTCTGAAGGTAAATCTTTGCTATAATCGGCGTGTTCTCATTGCTAAGATGTCTTTTTGTCGCACAGGAGTCGCTGAGATTCCACCCAGTAGTTCATATGATAGCCAGGGAAGCTACTCGGGATGACGTGATACCGTTAGCCTCTCCAATAGTCACGAAATGTGGTGAACAAGTCTCTTCGATTCAAGTGAGGAAAGGGACGCCAGTCGATGTCGCTGTTAGCGTGTACAATCGGTGAGGCATCCATGTCGCGAAGTTAAGTTGCGCTCACGACGTAATAGTCTTCCGGAGATCTGGGGCACAGACGCAAATGAGTTCAAACCGGAGCGTTTCTTGAACATCGATAAATCTAATCGTTCAAATATTGGCGTGTTTGCTAACTTGTAAGTTATCATCGGGTTCTGTCGTGCCGTTTCAAATTATGGTCCTGTTACTCCTGTAATCCAGGATGACTTTCTGTGTGTACGCCCTCTTTCTTGGTTCGTCTGTGTTCTGAGTTATTTGCTTCTTAGCGGGCGGCCCGCGTGGGTGCATAGGATGGCGTTTCGCGTAAGTACTTTTGTAGTTACTTTTTCAAGCAATGTTTCTTAACGATCGTTCTCTATATAGTGTTCTTGAGATGCAGATCATTATCGTCACATTCGTCGAGAATTTTGAATTTTCTCTACCCCCCCAAACTGAGAAGACACGGATCTACCGCAAGCCAATTGGTATGATGGTGCCTATGGCGGAGGGTCGGCGGGGACCATGGATGGGCCTTGTGGTAAAGCCGTTAGAAGAGTGAGGAGGTGCGAGGCTCAAGCAAGATTGTTCTGGAAATCATGAAATGTGTGTGTGCTATTTGGATATACTGTACAAGCGATGTAGGGATTCTACTTTCTCCATGGATGATCAATGATCTCTGAATAGTACTGAGTACAATGATCGTCATGTAGCTGTGGCTTAGATGTCTACGACGACAGAACCATGACATCCGGAAAACCAACTTGAAGCAAAAATTGTTCCAAAAAAGAGTTGCTTGCTGAATTTAGATGATTGCGTTGAATCGGCGAAATCTGGTCAGTGTGTCCGTCGGCCCAAAGGTTGGCTGTATAAGACTGAAATTTTTACTGAAGGTAAAGCAGTACGCTTGGTAGTTTGTTGCATTAAAATGTAAACTGCAGACAAGGGTCGATGGAATACTTCTGCTTGCTCCAGGCGTAACTTACTAGGCTTATGAAGCTGAAATCCTAAAGATATTACGAAAAGGACAAATGGGTATTTTCCGGGTCTAAGCCGAAGCAAGGCACGAGCGTGGGCGTAGGTAGAGTACAGTACAGTTTTAGCGTGAATAAACCAGGGCTCATTCTTTTCTTCCGTGCCGCCACCTCTCCTCCCGCCTCTATGATAGTCCTCCTCTGCATCCGCTTCGAAGAGTCGGTGCTCATTGCTTTCTCCCGCCTACTGCACCCAGAAAACTCGCCAAGGGGCTCGATGATGGTCTGGCCTTTGGTTCCGACGCTCTGGCAGAAGTTCGCTCCAGATGGACCCACCCACCCGCGACCTCCCCTCGGACACAAAGATCCCCCGTTTTCAATCGAGAAGCACTTCGTGCACCCGCCCAGTCTCTACTCTGCTTATGCCTTCCCCACTCTCACTATCCCTCTTTTCTCGCGCTAGGCAGTTTATACCTCAGCACAGTGTTCCCGACGATTTGTAATACACCCGGGGACCCTGCCTATCCTCTAATGCACGCTTATTCTCGCAACGGTTCTCTACCCCGTGCTGTGTCCTGCTCTCCTCGCCCTCCCCGCAGACGCTGCACGCCCCCCAAGCAAATCCTTCCATATCAGGCCTATCAGGTAAGTACAGTCTAAGCTTCTCAATCACTATCCGATTCTATGGACATTGCTCCCGGGAATCGGTTTTTTAGCGATACTTGGAAAATAATAATACCCGTATTGTGATAATGCGACCTGGGGCTTGGGGCTTGGTGCAACCTGCGGTTCCTTCGCAAATCATATCAGTTGTTCGTATCTGACCCTTTTGATCCGGATTAGTTTCGCCAACTCTTTCCCGTTCATACTAGGCAGAACAAATATGTTTGCTGATTCTTGTATAATGTTAAGGCTGTCAGTGTATGTATTTAATGCCGTATGTCTACCGTAACAAATATACCTTGGTAAATACATTACCTTCTCGCCCGGTAAAGCCCGTGAACTGCGGCCACATCACCGGTGCACTTCCCCGCTCGGCCGATGTCACGCACACTCGTTTCCTCACCTCAGAATCCCGTCCATGATCATTTCACCCACGCCGATTGCTTTTGTGCTTCTCTTCTTATATGGTACGGCAACCTGGGAAACTTCAAGTTTCGTCCCTCGGCCTCACTCGACGTGCAATTTATGTGCTCTCAACCTCATAACTGCCAGCGGGATTCTATTTTTGACTTCCTTCTGCGTCAACTATACAGTCCGTGACACTCATGCTGCCTGGGCGCAACTTGAATGCACCTTCTATCGATATGCTCGACCATAAGGGAATAAGAACATCATAGAAGTGTTTGCATAGGGTTATATACCCCAGGGGACAATCGAATCCCAAAAAAGTAGAAAAAGAGACCCTTCATCCGAAGAAAAGCAAGTTGATATCAAATGGGCTACGCAATCACTACTCTATTCACCGTTATTATCGTCCTTGCACTCCTCACTTATGCCTATCATTGCTGGCGGAGAGACTTCCTGAGAAAGCTTCGACGACCTAATTCATCCTCGTTTCTGCATGGTGAATACCATGAACCTCCTTGATAGTCGAGGCTAACTCGTAGTTCAGGAAACGACACTGATGTTCGCTATCAAAAGGAAGCTGGAGATTGCGAGTTTAAATGAACGCGTGAATATAGCAATGTGTGGTGATAGCATCATGGGTGCCTTGGCAATGAGGACCGCGTTTTTCGAACCATATTGCCTCACTCTGGAAAGGCCCTACTTCGCCTCGGACATGACTGTAACTCATGCCCTGTCGAGAAGCACTTCGTGCTTCGACCTAGTACCTTGGAGGTAATTTCTAGTCCATTTGCCTGTAGCTAGCTAGCCACTGACTTACACAAGAGCCAACATGGTTTCTTTTGGGAGAATACTTGTTCCGAGACAGCGGTCCATGCCAGCGTGATGCCGATATGATCATGGCATCCCTGTGTCAAGACCAGAAGGCCGTGGTCGAGTGGTGAAAACGAAAAACCGAACTGCTGGTTATGAAGCGACGACATCTTCGTGATGGCCGTCAGGGCGGACGAGTTTGCGTTAAGTAAGTAATATACAGTACGTGTCTAAGTGAGGCTCGGTCACTTTAGAAGTGGTTCAACCATTCGGCCGCCTGCGCATGTTCCGAACCCGCACAAAGAGTAAGAGACTGTTGTAGCTCTCAGACAGAGATGATCAAAGTCGAAAACAAAGTACAATCACCGCACGCACATTCAGCTACGCCTCACGAGAACGACTTGCGGCTCCTCCATTCACTCTTCTAAAGACTTCACCACAAGGCCCATCCAAGCTCCTCGCCGGCCCTCCACCGTTGGTATCATCATACCAATTGGCTTGCGATAGATCCGTGTCTTCTCGGTTTGAGGGGGCAGAGAAATTTGAAAATTCTCGACCAGTGCGACGATTATGATCTGCATCTGAAGAACCCTACGCCCGCGGTTAAGAAACTCTGTCTGAAGAAAGCGTCTGCAAAAAGGGCTCACGCGAATCGCCATCCAATGCATCCACGCGTGCCACCCGCTATGAAGCGAATAGCTCAGAACACAGAAGGACCAAGAAGGAGGGGGTCTCACAGAAAGTCAACCTACATTAGAGGTTCGTAATTTAATTCTCCCGCGAAGCCGATCATAATTTACTCACAAGTTAGCGAAGACACCAATATTTGAACGTTTAGATTTATCGATGTTTAAGAAACGCTCCGGGTTGAACTCATTCGCGTCTGCGCCCCAGATATCCGGAAGACTATGGTGTCGTGAGCATCTACCACCTTGGTGCCATGGATGCCTCACCGATTGTATACGCCAATAGCGACGTCGACTGGCGTCCCTTTCCTCACGTGAATCGAAGAGACTTGTTCATCAGATTTCGCGACGATAGGAGAGCCTAAAGGAATCACGTCGTCCTGAGTAGCTTCCCTAGCCATCGTATGAACTATGGGGTGTAATCTCAGCGATTCCTGTGTTACAAAGGGACATCTTAGAATGATAACCCGTAGATAACAAGATCAAAATACCTTCAGAGTTGCCAATGTGTATGTCATGCTGTCGAGATCTGTCGCTGATAGTATTTCGCCGCCTTTTTTTGCACGTATAGCTGCGATCTCCGCTCGAGCTCGCTCTTGGCACTGAGGGTTCCTCGCAATCTCGTAGAGATACCACGCCAGACTGTTTGTGGTTGTGTCATGTGCAGCGAAGAGGAGAGTACTGTTGACGGTTAAAAGAGTAGACCAATCTTCCGCAATTACGTTCGACTTACGCGATCTGGTCAACCATTTCAATGTCGGATAGCTTAGCCCTAGGATCTTCTGACGCATTTGCGCGTAGCAGCACGCTCATGACATCTTTCCCATCACCTTCCATTATGCTTTTCTCGATAATTCCCCGAGAGAAGTTGCGTATGAAGGCAGAATACTTCCGAAACCGGCGGAATCGGGGTGCAGGCAGGTATTGGGCAAGGTCCATTAGCACTTCTGGAACGTAGTACCAGAGCGTCCTGAGAATGACGTCGTATCGCGAGACGGGAACGCTGCTTTCTTGCCAGTCACAGCGTTAACTTGAAAGTGAACGGGCTCTAACAGTCATTGCTTACAATAATTTCTCGTTCTGTTCGCGCAAGGGGTTGTCGAGGCCGTCGAGGGATCCAAATTGGAAGCCAAAGCCAGCTACGAGAACGATTTAGCGCTATAGTTCTGCAAGGGTGAACCTCGCTTACCTTCTCCGATGTTGTCGAGAGCCGTACGCGACAGCCATTCCATTACGTTGACAACTGGTTGGTCGGCAGCAACTACTTCTTCCTTCCATATCTGAGCAAGCTAATGACAAAAATAAGCCGGGTGCTATTCGAAGCGAGACAAATTGGACCTTGGACGCCGAATTCTGGAACACTGACAAGAAAGCTCTGATTTGCGGTGCGGAGAACGCCGGATTCATGATCTCCCGCTGACGTTGATGTATTTCACCTTAAGAAACCCCTGTTGGCCGGAGGAAGGCCGCAGCGATCAAGGTGGATCACGAACCACTCGGCGCCCACACGAGGCCTCTGCCAAACGTCATCTCGACTGACTTTTGCACATCCTTTGGCTTGCTGAAATGATTCCCATGAACGTGAAGAATATACCTCAATGCCGTTGGATCAGCTACCACCAAGCGATCTTTCTGTAAATACGTTTAGGTGAGCAGAAGATAATATTCGATTAAGTGATCCTGGCACTCACACCAAGGCACCCATGATGTCGCCAGACGTTGCCATATTCTTGCGCCCATTTGAACTCGCAATCTCCCACTTCCTTCTGATGGCGAATGTCAAGTTCGTTTCCTGCTCGATGGTGAACCTCGATTATGAAGGAGGAGGGATCTAGTATGGCACCCACCATATAAAAACGAGGGTGAATCAGGTCCTCGAAGTTTTCTCAGGAAGTCGCTCTGCCAGCGGTAATAGGCATGGGCAAGGAATGCAAGGACGATAATAACGGTAAGTAGAGTAGTGATTTGGTAGCCCATTTGACCTCAACTTGCTTTTCTTCGAATGTGATCTCCCTCTTTATAATTCGGCATATTTTGGGGGATTCAATTATAGTGCTCCTCGCCGCAGTGGCCGCCCATAGCCCTAGTACGTAAAGCGTCTTCAATTTCTCAGGCCCTTACGATCTAGCATATCGAGAGAAGGTACAATCATGTGGAAACACCAACGCCCGGCGGCATGAGCGTCACCTATTACTGAATAGCTGGCGCAGAAGGAAGCTAAGAACCGAGTCTCCAGCTCCGAGAGCACATAAAATAGCACCAAGAAAAGGGCCGAGAGACGCTTGGAGTTCCTAGGTAAGCCGCGGCGGAGGCGGCCTACTACCTGCCGTGGAAGAAAGGAAGCACTAGAGACAATCAACATGGGACTATTTCTTTGGAATATCTTCGGGGCTTCATTTTCGTAGGCCTGTTAATACTTAATAATGCGGAGCTGATGTAAAAGTGAGCAAGCCCTGGAGCAGGCCGTAACTTGGGCCTAAGTGAGGGCAGAAGTATTCCATCCACTTTTGCCTGATTCTTTGCTGACCTGTGAGGAACCAGGATCGCGGAACTGCTTTAATGTGTCAGCCCCAGATTACGGGGACATTGAGAAAACAACATAGCACTGAAGCATATCAATCGTGGCTGCATTGAGTTCAAGTTCAAGCAATGTTCACACCGGCAATTTTTCGAGATGCATCTTCACGACATAGACCTTGCTTGCAGTGTACCGTCCTTGACACCGTAAGTAAAATTTCACTGGGCTGATCTTTTGTACTTAACTTAGCTCACATTGACATTATGCCGGCTCAACAGAAGTTTGTGGAATCATGTTACATTTGACACAGTAGGGACACCTTAGCACACGACGCATCATTGTAGCTGGTCTGCGACCGTGCAAGGATGCGAGTCCTTTTCCATATGCCATTTTGCCCGCCTTTCGCCCATCCGTTGACTTGTCAAAGTGATATCCATGCACGTGGAGAATGCCCCGCAACGCCGTTGTGTCAGCTGACACCAACCGGTCTCTCTGTAAATTCGTTCAGGTGAGCGGCAAATGCCATTTCATCAAGTGATCACTCATGCGACTACTCATTATCGATCCGATACAAAATAATGGGGTGTAGGAAGAAAATAGTTCCGAGATTTGGGCAGATGGCGGCACGGAAAGCTCCAGCCTAGGCCGTAATTACGTGGAAAATGCCTATGTACGATGAGCTTCCTGTGAAAGACGAGAAAAAGATGGGAAATCCGGACGAAATTTACTCAGCCCGAATATGTCATCGCGTTGATGCAGCCGATGCAGCCTCTAGAGCCAGTGTGCGGGAATTTCTCACGAATTTGCTGCAACACGAGAGACTGAGAGCCTGAAAACCGGGAACGGAAAGTGTAATGATGCCGCAATTAACTGGCCTGCGAAACTGTAATCAGTACGCACCGCCGCATTGACAGTCAGAGCTCGTTGGAACCTGATGATCTTATTCAAAGTAGGAGTCACCAAATGCCAATTTCACCGAACCATCATGATAGCAGCGTAGCCAGACGGTACCGTAGCTACCATGAGGGCCTCAGGCATACATGAGTAGGAGTAGTTCGCAGTGCGGATAGAAGCGCCAAAGTCGCGGAAATTCCCGGGTACGGCGCGAGAAGATCCTCAAAGTACTTACGGCTTGTATAGTGCTTGCTCCTTTCTTTTACCTCAGCTCCGAATTCAAGTTATCAGGTAGGCTTATGAAGCCGAAGCCCCGAAGATATTTTGAAGGACAAATGGTCTCATGCCCTCTGTCTCTCCCTTTCTTCAATGGCGGGTAATAGGTAGGCGACCTCCGCGCGGCTTCCTGGGAAACTTGAAGTTTCCTCCCTCGGCCCTACTCTTCAGTGGTGCTATTTATGTGCTCTCGTCACTGGTGATTGCATTACTATTGACACCGCCAACTATATAGGAGGTGATTCTCTTGGGCCGCTGGGCGTAACTTGAATACACCGCCTATCGATATATGCTTTGCTCGATATATACGCGGGATATGCCGGCGGATCATAAGGGAAAGTAGCATGGCTGAAGAACATCAGAGAAGTGTTACATTGGGTTATATACCTCAGGGCACACTATAATGTCGTCCCAAAATATTATAAAGAGAGCGACCTCATCCGAAGCAAAGCAAGTGACGTTAAATGGGTTACCAAATCACTACCCTCGCTATCGTCCTTGTATTCCTTGCTCGCAATTACTATCCCTGGAGGAGCGACTTCCTGAGAAAGCTTCGAGGACCTGATTCACCCTCGTTTCTATATGGTGGATGCCATACTAGATCACTCTTTGATAATCGAGGCTCACTCATCGAGGAGGAAACGAACTTCATATTTGCCATCAGAAGGAAGTGGGGATTGCGAGTTCAAATGGGCGCATGAATATGGCAACGTCTGGCGACATCATGGGTGCCTTGGCGTGAGTGATCACTCGATCTAATATAATCTACCGCTCACCTAAACGTGTTTACAGAAAGACCGCTTGGTAATACAGTAGCTGATCCAACTGCAGTGAGGTATATTCTTCGTGGCTACCACTGGGAATCAGTTCCGCAAGCCAAAGGAGAAAAAATGCTCGAGATGACATTTGGCAGAGGCCTGGCGTGGGCGCCGAGTGGTTCGTGATTCACCTCGATCGCCACGGCTTTCCTCCAGCCAACAAGGGATTCTTAAGGTGAAATACATCAACGTCAGCGGGAGATCGTGAATCCGGCATTCTCGGCGCCGCAAATCAGAGCATTCTTGCCAGTGTTCCAGAATTCGGCGTCTGAGGTGCGAGTTGTCTCGCCTCGAATAGCCCCGGGACTGACTTTGGTCATCATGAGCTTGCTCAGATATGGAATAAAGAAGTAGTTTCTGTCGACCAACCAATTGCCAACGTGATGGCATGGCTGTCGCGTGCGACTCTCGATAACATCGGCGAAGGTACGCAAGGTTCTCACCCCTGCAAAACCATAATGCTAATTGTCCTCGTAGCTGGCTTTGGCTTCCAGTTTGGATCCCTCGACGGTCTTGAAAATTCGTTGCGTGAACAGAACGAGAAGGTCTTGTGAGCAATGACTGTTAGAGCTCGTTCACTTTAAAGTTAACGCTGAGACTGGCACAAAAGCAGTGTAGCCCTCTCGCACAACGACCTCATTTCAGGACGCTCTGGTAGTACGTTCCAGAAGTGCTGATGGACCTTGCCCACCACCTACCTGCGCCCCAATTACGTCGATTCCGGGATTATTCGGCGTTTATGCGCAACTTCTCTCGCGGAATTATCCAGAAGAGCATAATGGAAGGCGATGGGAAAGATATCATGAGCGTGCTGCTGCGCGCAAATGCATCAGAGGATCCTAGGGCTAAGCTATATGAGATTGAAATGGTTGACCAGATCGCGTAAGTGTTGTCAGAGGAAGATGGTCACTCATTAACCATCAATAGTACACTCCTCTTCGCTGCCCATGACACGACTACAAACAGTCTGGCGTGGTGTCTTTATGAGATTGCGAGGAATCCTAAATGTCAAGAGCGAGTTCGAGTGGAGATTACAGCTATACGTGCCAAAAAAGGTGGTTGGATACGGATCTCGACAGCATGACATACACCTTGGCAACTCTGAAGTATATTGAGCCAATATCGGCGTATTCTCATTGCTAATATGTCCCATCGTAACACAGGAGTCGCTGAGATTACACCCAGTAGTCCCTGTGATACCTAGGGAAGCTACTCGGGACGACGTGATACCGTTAGCCTCTCCGATAGTCACGAAATCTGGCGAACAGGTCTCTTCTATTCAAGTCAGGAAAGGGACACCAGTTGACATCGCCGTCTGCGTATACCGGCGGTGAGGCATCCGTGCCACCAAGTTAAAGTGCCTCACGATACGATAGTCTTCCGGAAATCTGGGGCTCGGACGCAGATGAGTTCAACCCGGATCGTTTCTTGAATACGGATAAATCTAAACGTTCAAGTATTGGCGTCTTCGCTAACTTGTGAGTAATTTCCTATCGGTTTCTCCGGCGGTTTCAAGTACGGTACCCCAACGCAGGTGGAGTTTATGTGCTTACCTCCCTCTTACTCGGTCCGTCTCTTTTCTGAGCTATTTGCATTATAGTGGGCGGCCTCGTGGATGCATTGGATGGCGATTCGCGTATGCTCTTTCTGTCAACACTTTCTTCAGACAAAGTTTCTTATCCACGAGCGTTCTCTATATAATGTTCTTGAGATGCAGATCATTATCGTCACACTTATCGAGAATTCGAAATTTCTCTCTCCCTCAAACGGAGAAGACACGGATTTATCGCAGGTCATTAGAAGAATGAAAGGAGGTGCCAGAAATCGTTCTTGTAAGGCGTAGCTGAATGTGCGTGCGTTGTATGTTCGACTTCGATCATCTCTGTCTCTCTGAGCCACGACCTTACTCTTCGTGCCGGGTTCGGTTCAGCGCTGGGAGAGAAGCGTAAATCCTATCATCGAACCACGTCTACACGAACTCACAAATATGCTACCACGCCCACCTCCGCCCCCAGATGCTACTGCGGGCTGATCCAAGGAGACCTGCACTGCGCCCAACTGTCTTGGAGATTCTCGGTGAAAGAGTGCCTTCAGACGGAACCCGCGCCGACGTTGTGGTAGTGACTGAGCCTAGTTGCTCCCTGGGAGGTTCCCAACTGTGAGGCGTGACACTGAGAACCACATGGGTGTTGTTCGCCCACAAGACTGCAGGAGGTGGGTGGGCGATCTCCCCAACTTGAAAAATCAACGGTTTTATAGATGGCATCTTCAATCGGAAGAGGTTCTACGAGTTGATGGTGGGCGGTGCTGCATGCCCTCTTGAACGCACACGAGGGGGAGCAGCTCGTAACTGAACTCGACACAGGGGCCTTTGGAACTGGGTTAGTGCGGGGTGTTGCCGCTGTTCGGACTTGCCTAGGCGGCCGAATGGTTGAACCGCTTCTATAGTGCCTCACCCAGACACGTATACTTACTTATAGTACTGTAAGTTAACGCAAATTGTCCGCCCTGACGGCCATCACGAAGGTGTCGTCGCTTCATGGCCAGCAGTTCGTTTCATGTTTTCATCACACGCCCACGGCCTTCTGCTCTCGACACATGGATATCGGCATCACGCGAGCATGGTCACCGCTGCTCCGGAACAAATATTCTCTAAAAAGATATATAATCGTGTTGGCTCTGGTGCGAGTTAGTTAGCTAGCTAGCTGCAGGAAAATGGACTGGAAATTGCCTTCACAGGTACTGGGTCGATGTACGATGTGCTATTTCCACGACCCGGCCTGTCTCCTTTCATAAGGGACCCAGGGCTAAATACACACCTTACTCGTAGCAGCCACTCAAGCCCCCCTCTCTATCCCCTGTAAACGGCCACTGCCAACCAGGTTTTGTCTTAGTTACATGCACCGGAATACAAGTGAAATAAAATATTAAAAAAGCACGAAGTGTTTCTCGACAGGGCATGAGTTACGTGTCGTGTCCGAGGCTATATCGGGCCTTTCCAGAGCGAGGTAATGTGGGTCGGGAAAATGCGGTCCTCATTATCGATCCAATACAAAATACTGGGGTGTAGGAAGAACTTAGTTCCGAGATTTGGGCAGATGGCGGCACGGGAAGCCCCAGCCTAGGCCGTAATTACGCGGAAAATGCCTATGTACGATGAGCGTCCTGCGGAAGACAAGAAAAAGAAAGGGAAATCCGGACGAAATTTAATCAGCCTGAATGTGTCATCGGGTTGAAGCAGCCGATGCAGCCTCTAGAGCCAGTGTGCGGGAATTTCTCATGAAGTTGTTGCAACACGAGCCTAAAAACCAGGAACTGAAAGTGTAACGCCGCAATTAACTGGCCTGCGATACTGTAATCACCACCGCAGTGACAGTCGGAGCTAATTGGAACTTGAACTTCATGATCTGATCCAAGGTACCGTACAATAGAGTGCCAACTTTCACCGAACCGTCATGATAGCAGCGTGGTCAGATGGTCCCGCAGCAACCATGAGGCCCATACACCAATAATCGAAGCATGAGTAGAGCAATTGAACGCCAGCACAGTGTTTTCGCAGAGTTCAAGTTGTGTGGATGGAAGGCGGACAGCGGAAGTTTCCGGGCAAGGCGCGGAAGATTGGGAAGTCGGCCCGACCAAGCTCGCTTGATTTGTCGACATCCCAATGAAGAAAATCCACGCACGAACTCAAAGAACAGGATCTCAAATCATTTCGTCGCCTTCTACCTCGCAAAAGCAGCTAGGAAAATGAAGGCAGAATCCCGAAGATGAAATAGACGAGCTTGTCCAAAAGTTACGGAGAGTGTACGTGCTACATACAGTAGGGTGCGTGTCTTCGGGTGTACGTAATGGAGTTAAAAAGAAAGAAAAGTACAGAGACTATAATATAGTCTTTTATACACTTCTGTCATCTCTGTGATGTGAGTCCGAATTGAACCTCTCATTCAACCACTTCGATAGCTTGTAGAAAGAGGGCCCTTCGGGCCTTATCGCAATTGCTAGATATATTATAGTAGATCTGGGTGACGAGACGACCTCTGACCGAATAGTGCGGCAACGCGTGTTGTAAAAGAGCATGGACGTGATTGCTGACTCGAGGAAGAATCAAACGAGACTTCGCTACTAGCCCCCCCTTCATCCTTCATATCCGTGAACCAGCCCGCTTCTGGAGCGTATGGGGGTGGCTGAGCGACCGAGGGCTTTGAAGCAGAGCACGCGCACGCGGCAACTGGGGGGGATTCGACGTGTATTTCCACGATCTCAAACTGCGCAAGGCTGGCCACCAGAACCGACCACGCCATTCGGCCTATCCGCGCCGTCTTTCGTTCGGCCTGATCTTTGATAACTACGCGAACTTCTAAGCCTATCAAGTTGCGATCGACCTCTCTGAGCTCCGGAAATGCGTCTTGAACAAAATCGATGGCTTGCTCGTAAGTCTCTCCTGGGGTGACATAAACCAGTTTCGAGTTGTAGAGGTACGTGAGGATACTAGGAGGCTTTCGAGGTGCAGCAGCTGATACTGCTTGAGGGCTCGACGCATTCATGCGCGGGTATGATCCTAAGACCATTGAGTTGGATACAAAAGACATTATAGGGGGAGATTGTGCTAGACGTTAAAGTTATTGGGATGCGCCGACAAGATACCATGATAGCGTCCTTTATATGAGGGTAATCATGGCGTTTACTTACTTATCGCAAACTCGTCTGCCCTAGTGGCCATCACGAGGTGTCGTCACTTGATAATAGCAGGCTAATAGTAGCTAGTCGTTTAACATTCTTCTCTCGGCGTTACGCTTCCAGTTGTGGTTTTTACGCTCTCATGCTCTGGTGACCCTGCAACTTCATGAGAAATTCCCGCACATTGATGCATTGATAGAGGCTGCATCGACACGGCGACATATTCTGGCAGAGTAAATTTCATGCAGGTTCCCTAGGCTCGGAACTTATATTTTTCCTACACGCCGCTATTGAATCGATGACAGGATGAGGGCCGCGCCTTACGCACATTGGCTCGCTCTGGAAGGGCCCGACTTCGCCTCGGACGCGTAAACTCACTCCCTGTTGAGAAGTTCCGTGCAGGCAATATCCAGTCCATTTGCCTGTAGCCAACTACCTACTAACTTGCACAAGAGTCAGCATGGGGGTTCTTTTTTTGGAGAATAAGCACCTGTCGGGACGGAGTGAGTGAGGAGTAAATACATGTGTAACCTCCGAGAGGATAGGCATGTAATATTAATGTGAGACCATGATAGCAACGAGGCCAGGCGGTCCCTTACACGCATAGGCGAAGAGTAGTTTGTGGAAGTCGCACGCGGAAATTCCCGGGGAGGGCGCCCCAACGCTTGGGACTGGACAGCTCACCGTCTTCACCTCGTCATTTCAACTTTCCCTCCAACATGACATCCCTCGCCCGACTACGCTCTCGTCTTCTCCCAACAACACGACAGTTCGCAGTGAGTTCTTTACAATTTCCCGTCCCTCAAACTCTCACCCTCCGTATCAGCCCTTTGCTCGCTCGGTACAAACCTCCGCAGATACCGCAGACGCGACACTACTCGCCCAGTCACTACCGGACGATGCCTCGACTCCATTTTCCGTAAAGCTACACGAGGACTCTTTCAGGGCCTATAACACCGACACGCCTTCCCTCGACGTCGAAGTAACAAAAAACAGCTTAATGAAACATTACACGAACATGGTCACGATGCGTCGTATGGAGCAGGCCGCCGATGCATTGTACAAGAGCAAACTTATCCGGGTTCTGCCATCTCGCCATTGGCCAGGTACGCTATTTTACAGACGCCTCGCCTCTGACGTATCCTGACTTTCGTCGGTTGTAGGAAGCCGTCTCGGTCGGCCTCGAGTCGTCTATAACTAAGGACGACATGGTCATCACGGCCTACCGCTGTCATCCTTTCGCCGTTCTTCGTGGCGGCACAATCAAAGGTGTTATCGGCGAGCTGCTCGGTCGCCAAATCGGCATGTCGCACGGGAAGGGCGGTTCCATGCACATTTTCACACCGAGGTTCTTTGGCGGGAACGGTATCGTGGGCGCGCAAGTCCCCGTCGGCGCCGGTATCGCCTTTGCGCAGAAGTACCTCGAGAAGCCCTCCGCCACGTTCGCGCTCTACGGCGACGGTGCGAGTAATCAGGGACAGGTGTTCGAGGCGTTCAATATGGCCAAGCTCTGGGACCTCCCCTGCGTATTCGTATGCGAGAACAACAAGTACGGAATGGGCACGTCGGCCAACCGCAGCTCGTCCAATACGGAGTATTTTACGCGTGGAGACAAGATTCCCGGTATACAGGCGAACGGTATGGACATTATCGCTTCGGCGCAGGCTGTCAAGTATGCGCGTGATTGGGTGTTGGCGGAAAGAGGTCCCCTTCTCCTCGAGTTTGTGACTTATCGCTATGGTGGCCATTCGTGCGTACTCCGTTTACGGCCATGAGCGGCTCTGATGACGGAAATAGGATGTCGGACCCCGGCACGACGTACCGTACGCGTGAGGAAGTGCAGCGTATGCGCTCAACTCAGGATCCGATTCGTAGTCTCCAGCGCTACCTAGAAGAATGGGGTGTCGCGACCGAGGCGGAGCTCAAGGCGAGTATACCCCATCCAATTTTTTTTTTTCGAATTCTGACCAATAAATGCGCATATAGGCTATCGATAAGGCGGCCAAGGAGGAGGTTGACAAGGCTGTTGAGGAAGCTAAGGCATCGCCTGAGCCACGAGCCGTCGACCTCTGGACGGATATCTACTACAAGGGCACTGAGCCGCCGTACATGCGCGGACGTGAGCGTGACGAGGTGTGTCCTTATTCGGAAAGCACTCCGAACAACGTGCTAATCGGCTCATTTCGCAGGTTCATGTTTACTGAGCTATTGATGGATCATGCAATCATGGATTTAAAAACAGGCCGGATGGGAAGCCTTTGATGGAGACCTCACTTTTTTTTCTTATCGTAATTACAGTACCACCCATGCTGCTAGTTTTAGACTTCTACTGCACGGTTCACGCACGAGTTAGGCTACTGCATCGATATCCTTTGCAACACGCACATTTTATCGTGTGGGCATCATGTGGTACCACTACTCTCGTCTGAATCACTTTCCTCCTCGTCATCGTCATCACAAGCATCCTCCTCACCACCCTCTTCATCAATCCCAAAGATCTGCCACAGCGCCCCAACGCTCCCAAAAAACCTCTCCGCCCCAACAACGTCGCAGCCGCCAATACCTTGACGATGAATCACGCACCCTCGCACACAGCACTGCATATGCCGGTCCCAATCGACGCTGTACGGCTCGGTGCACGCGCGCGTGCAGGAAGGGCGCTGTGAGCGCTGCGAGACGCGGTGCGTGTACGGCGTCGAGCGAGGTGAGTCAGTGCGCGAAGGCGGAGAGTGCGGCGCGGAGCGCGGAGGGTGTGCATGCTGGGACGAGTGAGAGGGGCACCTGTGCGCGGAATTAATCTTAGTGGGAGAAGATGGCGTTGGAGGCGTACGTCTGGTGCGGTATGTTCGCACGCGCGGACGGCATCGTGCAGACCCGAATCACGTAGTACGTCCTCGTACTGCGACAAGGCGATATGAGCAACGAGAGTGGGAACAGGAGGGAAGAAGGGGAACGCACGTGCTCGTTGATGAGCTCACGCACGCGCGCCTCGACCTGCACATGCACCGCTCCCCTTTTCCGCGCCGCACGCGCATGCGGCGCAAGCGTATCCACAATATACGTCAAGTCGAGAAGCCATTCGTCAGCCGCGCGTGCGGGCGCACGTACGGCGCTGAGCATACGTGCGCCTGCGTCGATGCCCAGGCGTGTCTCGAGGAACACGCGTTCGGCTGCGATCGCTTGGTGTACCCATGCGAGCATGTCGCCGGTATAGCGCAGCGCGTCGTGCGCGTGTAGTTCGATTGGGCGCGTGCTGGAGCGCCCGGAGGCGCTGCCGGTCGTCAGGGCGGACGTGAGGGAGGAGAGGGTGGCGGATTGGCGTGTTTGTGCGAGCATGGGGAGCGCTTCGCTGGGCGTTAGGGGTGGTTTGTGGTGGGTATGGTAAGGGGGGAGGGGAGAGGGGGACGCACGCGAGGAGCTCTGGACGTGAGCGGAGGCGGCGCGCGACTTCGCTGAGCTCGTTGGATACTTCGAGAGACGCATCGCGGCCCCGGCCATACTGCGGAACTCGGAACTGCACCATCGGACGAGCTTGTCGTATGCTTTTTCGAGGTGCGCGACAGTCACGGCCATTATGTCGAGTCTGTTGTCATTACGGAGTGAGTATCGTGCACGTATGAAGAGGGTGGGAAGGTCGTTCGTACCCGGCTTTCGAGGGACTGTCCTCGCCGACCATTAGGACGCGGCGGTCGTCGCAGATCGCTTGCGCGCGGTCCATCGCTGCGAGGAATTTAGGGCCGACGGGGACATTGGATGACAAGAGCGCGTTGGCTTCGATGACGGAGAGGGTGAAGCGCGCGAGGAATAGGTCAACGATCGATTGGCGGGTCTTGACTTCCTGTCTGTGAGATTTAAGGATGGCACCGGGTACGGGAGGGTAGGACACGCACTTGGTCAACAGCACCGAATGCTGAGAGAAATCTGAGGCTCCCCTCTTCCAGTTTGCACTCGATGTCACGCCGCAGATGCTTGTGCGCCTTGGCAGCATTATCACCAGGCAGTGCCCCTCGCAAGAAGCTAGACACGTCCTTTATCTTCTCCCCGTCCGCCCCATCAGTCTCGCCGTGTGAGACGTCCTCTTCTTTCGCGATGAGTGTGGGTTGCGAGGGAGAGTAGTGGTCCGAGAGGGTGCTGAGCGCTTCTGGTGTCGCGGCGTCATCGAATGTTGCTCCGAGAACTTTGTAGAGGCGATGAGAGACGGGATTTCGCGCGAGTGGGGAGGGTGAGGCGGTCTGTGAGCGTCGGTTGATATCTACAACCTTGCGTCTAAGTCGGACCTTGAAGGGGACGAGCTAACTTACTGACGAAATTCACTCGGCCCGAGTCTATTTTACGGATGCTCGACTACGTTGTTCGTTCAGTCCCACGAATGCTACGGCACTCTTTCCAATCTCCAATTGGACAACAATTATGCGATCTTGGTATTATCTGGCTTGTTGGGAAGGACCCAGCATTTCCACTTCGTTCCGAGACGGGCCTTTTGTATCATGTCCATCCTCTGAAATTTACATCAAAATTCGAAGGCGAGTACTGGGGCCAAACATCTGTCTGCTCAACTCACTGGGAACATCGGGTTCCCGGTTATCAGCTCTAGGGTAATGATCCCGACTGCGCGGTCGATTCCCATCACTCTCAGGGCTGCTCAGTTACGCGAGAACTTCGTGTCAGTCACGCCATTCAACTATACAGACACCAAAATACACGGCTTCCGGGAACCCATCAACCCGCCATCTAGATAGATGAGTTCATAGGCCATCGTCCCAGGTGCAGGCAAAGTCCAGAGCGACTTCTCACCCTGGGATGCGCTTCAGCCTCGAGGACCAGCTCACGACGCCAAGCCATTACTGCCTACGCATAGATGCGATCGATGGAGGAACCATCCTCGCAGAGTGGAGTGCCAGTGCGTAGCACCAGCTTCTTTCTTCCACAACCCTCCTAACACTCGAAACCCAGCCTCCCACTGCGGCTACCTCTGCCTCACCTTTTCAGAACCCCCTTGCGCCTTACGTGTTCATTGAGGCCACGCGCTCGTCTGGCAGGTGCGATGGGCTCATCTGACCCCTCTGGCGTATCGTTGTCGTCCGGTACCGTCGCGATCGACCCTGTTACGCGCGCGATTAACGGCTCCAATATCGAGAGGCAGGACTTCATCACCGGTCCAAGCCGTCCCGTGAGCTTCTCCGTCGCGCTGGACATCACGGTGCGAGCGAGCGAGACAGCCTGTGACGGCACCGTGCGGCTTGGCGGTCATTCCGCCTTCCTTCTGGACATATGGTATCGGTGTGTCTTTCTTTCCTGTCGAGTAGACCCTGCACAGCCGAGAAGGAGATACCGGATGTTATTTCACACGGGCAGAGCGCCGGTATGACACGCGCCGAGTGAGCAAAGAAACCGGCCGGGTGCAGAGAAAAGGCAGGTCTCTGAAACAGCCCGAGACCTTGTACACTACGCTATTTCATACCTTGTAAGTTTTCAGTGTTTCGGTTTTGCTGTGGTTTGGCGTTTCCTTACCATATTTGGTCAAGGTTTAGTGCCCGTATGAATAAGACGAGGACAATCAGTACTGCTCGGGATGCGATGACAAGGATTACGAAAGTGTTTCATTTACTGGCTACTTCATCTAGGTAACTATTCCCTGCCCGTTTCTGGCAGTGTTTGACGCTTCATACTTGGGATAGTTTTCGTGCAGTTCTGGGTCAGATCCTCTTCGGACCCTGGACGAATACTTGGCGTAGTTCAAAGTACGGTGCAAGATCACAAAGAAGTACTTTCGGGGGATTTCTGCGCCGAACGTGGCCAAACGAGGATAGCGCCTTATGTGGAAGAATATTGTTGGTTCGCAGCGTCTCCATCTGGCTGAGATATCCTTCCAACAATTAATAGAAATGAACATCATCGTCGGCACTTATACAACCTCATTAATTACAGGAGTTATGCTGAAGGGGGTTACTGGACTCGATACGGAACTGGCCTCCGTGGCTGTTCCGAAGCATGTTATCGCTCCCCTCATCGACGATGACAGCACGTCGTAAGCCCCGTGGGTTTTAATCCTGATTTACGCTTACGTCCAGGTATTCTGAAATGTTGGTTACGTTCGTGCAGGTTCAAGTAGGGTAGGGGTTGGGTTGCCGACGACACTCACTCCAAATCTACTTCGCGGATGCTCGACTATACTCGATTGTTCATTCCCACGAACATTTCCTGACCAATATCCGATCAGGCGACGATAATGCGATCTTCGTATTCTCTGGCTTGTTGGGAAGGATTCAACCTTTCCACTTCTGTCCGCAATTGTTTCACCTTTTCTCTCAACAAGGACGTAACTTGCTTCATGAAGCGCGAGCAAGTGGTCCCTGGGCCAGATCAAACATCTGGTAAACGGAAGGCGACGACTGTACCTCTGCAATCGACGCAGTTTCGTATACACTGTAAAAGAACTCATCACACTGCGCGGGAGGTAACACTGGTTTTGTGATTTGTGAGGAGCCTGGATGAGCACTTCGATTTCCTCGACTTTGCTTCGTGGAACTCTAGCCGTCGGTTACAGGGTTCACGAACGAGGTGCGTGCTGTCTTGAATGAGATCGCCCGTTCTGATGCTGGTCTGACTTGATCGAAAAGCTGTCTCATCCCATCCCATACATCTATGCTCTGGGAAATATTGCCTCGAGGAGCCAGATGTGTCCGCCAGATTGCTCGGATCAACGAGAATGTGAGTGAACTTTCATTGGATGCGTTGTAATCAACATCTGGTTGACGGTGTGTCTTGATCACGAGTGGGGGTTACTAATATCATTCCCATGTGAATGGCCCGTTTCTTATTTCTT
Source organism: Lactarius quietus (assembly GCA_015025155.1). Classification (NCBI taxonomy): domain Eukaryota; kingdom Fungi; phylum Basidiomycota; class Agaricomycetes; order Russulales; family Russulaceae; genus Lactarius; species Lactarius quietus. Next base: position 89,661 of record WITN01000123.1, read on the forward strand.
AACGTCGCAACAATGACCGTAACTTTCCCCTTACTAGCCAAACATTGTGTATCATGCCAGGCGGAAGTACAAGTCGTTGAGGATCAGTGGTGAAGAGGTAAATGAACTTGTTCTCAGGCTCATGCATTCTCAGATTGCGTTCGATGTAATGGAGTTTGAGACATGTGGGGGGCATACTAAGTTTATTTAAATAGCCAACGAGATCTGGAGGTACTTCGAGTCCAGTTAGAGAGACGGAATTGGAGCTCATCCTACCTTGAGCGGGATTTTGTGAGCTTGTCGATGGATAAAAAGGAAAAGTTGGCGTGAGAAAGGGCACGTGATCTAACCATCGATCGAGGATGGGAGCAAATCGATCAACAACTCGATCAACAACTTCACAAACTCCATAGTACCGATCGCACGAATGGACACCGAACAAACCCGTCGTCAGATTCCAAAGTTCGTGTTTCGAGTGCTTGTTGTGGGAAGGGCAAACGCAGGAAAGACTTCAATCTTACAACGTGTCTGTGAAACGACGGAGAGTCCCACTATTTACCGCGGAGGGGAGGAGGTACGTGGTCCAAACTTTTTGTCAGAGAGTATCATATGATCTCACCGTCAACAAGGTTAAACTTGACCCGTCCATGGATGTCAGTAAAATGCTACTTCTCTTAGGTTGGGCAAACTAACATGGACCCAGCGTGGCGAGCACGAGATCGACGACGCCCTTGTGTTCTCCAACCATCGGGGTTATGTTTTTCACGATTCTAGGGGCATAGAGTGTGGTGACATAGAGGAACTCAACACCTTGAAAGACTTCATCCGACGCAAGTGTGGAGAAAAGAGACTGCGAGACAAATTGCATGCGATATGGTTTGGACTCCCGGCGCATTTCACAATTACGACAACTGACCGTCATGTTTTGAGGTACTGCGTCCCAATGGACAACCATCGACCAGCGCTCGATCTGAAATTTTACGACAAGATCTGCCCCGACCCGAATGGTGCGTCCTTAGTGACTCCTTACAAACATTTATGACTAAATTTAATACGCCGCTTTGAAGTTCCCGTTATCGCAGTGTTCACGAAATATGACCAGTTCCTACGCAATGTCAAAATGGACGTGTCGGATTACCCGGATTTATACCCAGATAGCAACGGAAATCAAGTAGCGGAGACACTATTTCAAGATCACTATCGGCGTCCCCTCGGTGATAATGCAAGATATGTGCGATTAGAGAGTGAGTCCAGACTTAGATGCCAAGTTCACACGTTAATGTACTTCAGCAGAAATGCACATGAAAGATAGTCGCTGTGATGGTCTTGTCGAGGAGACGGCTGCCGCACTGAACGAGGATACCGTTGCATTGATGCTCCTAGCTGTGCAGAGGGGTAATATAGAATTGAGTGTTAAAACCGCATTGAGCCGGTGAGTGTACACGTCAATGGGTGAAGCGAGTGACAATCTCAGCAGAAATTGCAGTGTCCATAGAATGACCGAGTTCGAGGTGGACAATGTAATTCGGGAATGTCTTATTCCATTTCCATACATTTGGGCAAGTGTTTATAAGCTCTTAATCACTGTTTATATCTGATGATGTGACATGCTAACCAACTCCTAGTTTGTGAGTGCAAGCCGTTACTTGTGCTTTTTGGATTGACAAAACGAACAATGCTTGTAATCTCCTCTTCAGTATGTAAGTGGATGTATTGGTTTTCGTTGTGTTTCTAGCTTGTTGATTATAGCTATGTTTGGCTCTCCAGACTGTGAGTGGTGTAGTGTGTTTTTGTGTCTCTAACCTGATGACCCTTATCCTTGCCTCTCCAGTGGGTGAGTGGCTGTGGTGCCTCACTGCATTTCTAGCCTGCTGATGACACCTGTCCTTGCCTCTTCAGGAAGTGAGTGGCTGTGGTGCCTCACTGCATTTCTAGCCTGCTGATGACACCTGTCCTTGCCTCTCCAGTTTGTGAGTGGCTGTGGTGCCTCACTGCATTTCTAGCCTGCTGATGACACCTGTCCTTGCCTCTCCAGTCTGTGAGTGGCTGTGGTGCCTCACTGCATTTCTAGCCTGCTGATGACACCTGTCCTTGCCTCTCCAGTCTGTGAGTGGCTGTGGTGCCTCACTGCATTTCTAGCCTGCTGATGACACCTGTCCTTGCCTCTCCAGTCTGTGAGTGGCTGTGGTGCCTCACTGCATTTCTAGCCTGCTGATGACACCTGTCCTTACCTCTCCAGGACGTGAGTGGCTGTCATACCTCACTGCATTTCTAGCCTGCTGATGACACCTGTCCTTGCCTCTCCAGTTTGTGAGTGGCTGTGGTGCCTCACTGCATTTCTAGCCTGCTGATGACACCTGTCCTTGCCTCTCCAGTCTGTGAGTGGCTGTGGTGCCTCACTGCATTTCTAGCCTGCTGATGACACCTGTCCTTGCCTCTCCAGTTGGTGAGTGGCTGTGGTGCCTCACTGCATTTCTAGCCTGCTGATGACACCTGTCCTTGCCTCTCCAGTCTGTGAGTGGCTGTGGTGCCTCACTGCATTTCTAGCCTGCTGATGACACCTGTCCTTGCCTCTCCAGTTTGTGAGTGGCTGTGGTGCCTCACTGCATTTCTAGCCTGCTGATGACACCTGTCCTTGCCTCTCCAGTTTGTGAGTGGCTGTGGTGCCTCACTGCATTTCTAGCCTGCTGATGACACCTGTCCTTGCCTCTCCAGTCTGTGAGTGGCTGTGGTGCCTCACTGCATTTCTAGCCTGCTGATGACACCTGTCCTTGCCTCTCCAGTCTGTGAGTGGCTGTGGTGCCTCACTGCATTTCTAGTCTGCTGATGACACCTGTTCTTGCCTCTTCAGGAAGTGAGTGGCTGTGATGCCTCACTGCATTTCTAGCCTGCTGATGACACCTATCCTTGCCTCTCCAGTTTGTGAGTGGCTGTGGTGCCTCACTGCATTTCTAGCCTGCTGATGACACCTGTCCTTGCCTCTCCAGTCTGTGAGTGGCTGTGGTGCCTCACTGCATTTCTAGCCTGCTGATGACACCTGTCCTTGCCTCTCCAGGAAGTGAGTGGCTGTGGTGCCTCACTGCATTTCTAGTCTGCTGATGACACCTGTTCTTGCCTCTTCAGGAAGTGAGTGGCTGTGATGCCTCACTGCATTTCTAGCCTGCTGATGACACCTATCCTTGCCTCTCCAGTTTGTGAGTGGCTGTGGTGCCTCACTGCATTTCTAGCCTGCTGATGACACCTGTCCTTGCCTCTCCAGGAAGTGAGTGGCTGTGGTGCCTCACTGCATTTCTAGTCTGCTGATGACACCTGTTCTTGCCTCTTCAGGAAGTGAGTGGCTGTGATGCCTCACTGCATTTCTAGCCTGCTGATGACACCTATCCTTGCCTCTCCAGTTTGTGAGTGGCTGTGGTGCCTCACTGCATTTCTAGCCTGCTGATGACACCTGTCCTTGCCTCTCCAGTCTGTGAGTGGCTGTGGTGCCTCACTGCATTTCTAGCCTGCTGATGACACCTGTCCTTGCCTCTCCAGTCTGTGAGTGGCTGTGGTGCCTCACTGCATTTCTAGCCTGCTGATGACACCTGTCCTTGCCTCTCCAGGTTGTGAGTGGCTGTGGTGCCTCACTGCATTTTCAGTGTGTTTACAACACCTGTTGTAATTTTTCAGAATGTGAGTGGATGCATTTCCTGTTTTGTTTTTGCTTCCTAATAGTGTACATCATTGCCTCTTCACCAATCATATATATCTCTGACTTACTAGGATGTGTGTGAATGCTCTATTTTTAACTCAGTTGATGTGCTCACTTAAGTTTTTCAGTATGTAAGTGTAAACAGTACAATTACAATTTCAAGGGAAAACTCTCACTTGTTAATAAGATCAAGCTTTTCAAGTCACTGCCTGCAATTCACAATGTTCTATTTCTCTCATGCTGACTGTCTCTATGGCTTATCATAATTTTTCTAGCTTATCCTTAATGATTCTAGCCATCATCATCTGATCATTGGTATTCTCTCTTAAATATTTTTAGAGTGTATTTGACCTTTTTAAAAGCTATTCTTCTTATCTTGAAGCATGCCATGTTCTTTCGGCACTCAAATGTCTCACAATTAGATCTTTCTCAAGCTGAGCAGAACTATCAAGTGGAAAATATTGACTCAAAGATTCTGGAATATCTCAAGGAAGTTACTCCTGAGAAATCTGTTAAACAATTTTCAGAGTTTATTATGGCTACTGATATTGGTTTGTTTATTCTTCTCTCTGCAACACTAATATCTCATCAAAGTTTCAGTGTCAACTCAAGCTTCCATTGACATAAGTGAATAGAGAAGATTAAATTTTTGAAGCCAGTTTCTGGAAAGTCTGAAGTTGAGGAGGAAGGAGTAGTAGGCTCTATGCCAAGTTATCTGAGGCTCTCCTGTAGTATTAGGTGTTTATTATGTTTGCTGGCACATTGTGAATGTTGAGATCTCTCAATGCTTTCTCGCTTTCCAGTATATGTCTGCTGAGTAAATCATTATGTGAATTTGTGATCATCAATTTTAACTTGAGTCCATGCATGTTTATCACCTTCACCTTGGAGACTTTCTGACTCAGCATCACATGCTAAGGCAGAGGTCACCAGGAATGGTCACCCCCTTAGGTAACCGAAATGTGCCCCATCCTGCTTGACCAATTGCTCCACAACAACTTCGATTAGAGTGAATATACCAGTAAGATCCAAAGTAGAGATACGTAGCTACAATAGGTACTTGAAATAATGAAAAAATATTCAGTCCTGAGGTGTCATGATTTGCCGTTCGTTGATCATCGTAAGTGGGATGACGAGTCGCTCCCGAATCTTACTCAGACTTACTATGTTGATTACTGATACTATTACCGTACGATGACTGATGATTACTGTACGATGACTGATGATTACTGTATGATGACTGAGGATTGTAGTAGTAGTGGCGTTAGTATTAGTGGACGTTACCAAGCAGTATTAGTAGTGGCTGTATCGCTGACGAAGGTGTACAGTCAAGAATCCGATATAAGGCAGCTGTCGACTGATGTGGTCGACAGCTTGACTCTCTTGTACCACTCTCGAATCTAGTCGGCTTCTATCTTCTCAGAAGTCCGTTCGCGCTTGCTCCCTTAGGAAGGCACTTTCAGGTGTCCTGATCTTAGTCACACCTTCGCGTGTTGACACATCCTGCTAAGTCACGTTACTTGCCATTGCGTGCAGGGTCTAAGTCAGACCACGATCGTAACATTAGAGTCAAGCTCCCCTCACACGCCGTGGCGCCAATCACCACCAAAGACGGTTGGGACTTCCAGCCCTTCATAATCAACTCTAGGGAAAGAGACGCCCCTGCAAGATACGTCATCAATCGAGTCCGTTGGAGGACAATCCCGGACGACAGATGAAGCGGAGTATTAGACCACTTCAATACCGGTTACTATGCCGAAGCGGCCACAGCCCAACGATTTCACCCTATCATCTTTCATCACGAAAGGTGCTGTTGGGTAGAACTCAGGTGGAATCGAACGCAAGAATACTTTGAAGCAGCCAGACCAGCCGGAGACGATCTCAACTGCAATATTCTACTATCAGAAGCACGAAACATCGAAGAACAAGGAAGAATCGACGGAGCACCAGAGGAAGAAACACATTCAGAACCTCTATCTCCAGAACTCCAACACAGGACACCTGCGAGGACGGACACCAGCCACACGAGTGAACGAGTGCAGACCCCATCCATAGAAAACGAACCAGAGACCATCTACATCCAGGAAGAAGAACCTGCGGTCGAGGAAATCATCACTCAAACAGCTACGTTACACATCCCTGACCCAATAAGAATGGCCACTCAAACACAGGTTGAAGAACCAACTCCATTGGTAATCGACGAAAGAACGGGCCATGTGGTAAATATGGACCCAGAAGATTTACAAGCAGCACGACGAGCCATGGGGCCAGACGAACCAGATCAACCAGGAGGATTCGACTTTGACTATAACGAACCACCTCCGCGACCATTCGAGCAACTCGGCAGAGCATACAGACAACAAGGAGACCCTCCAATCGGAGGAGGACCACCAGGAGGACCACCAGGAGGACCGCCACCCAGAGGTGGAGGAGGACCACCGCCAATGGGAGGAGGAGGAATGCCACAAGGAGGCGGCAATACCACGGACAAATTTATAGGAAACCCCCCAAGTCTGTTCAATGGAGACAGATCAAAAGTCAAAGGATTCATACTTCAATGGGAAATCTATGCGGGGGTAAACGCAAGTCACTCGGCAATGAGGAATAAATATCAAAAAGCTATGTTATTCCTCACCTATGTCCAAGGCGACCTGGTTAACACCTGGGTCATGTCGGCCAACCAATGGTTGGTAAGAGAAGTATCCAGAGGTGTCAGCCAGTTCGACAACAGGCTGTGGAATAATATTCTGCAAGCCTTTCGACGACAATTCGCCGACGTACTCAGCAAAGAAAGAGCCCAAGCTCAACTAGACGCAGGAATCAAGATGAAGGAAGGGAAAATCGACGACTATATCGCGTTGTTCGAACAACTTGTTCGCTACGCTGGATACGACATCAATGCAGAGCAGACCCTGAAATACTTTATAAAAGGGCTGCCCAGAACGCTTTATGAAGCAATGTACCAACATGACGACCCCAGGACTTACGAAGACTGGAGAGCATCGGCCCTCAAAAGGCAACAAAAGTGGATCCATATGCAGATGGTGCGCGGAAACTTAGACATGTTCAAAGGATCCGCTAACAGAAATCAATCGGGAGCACTGGCAAAACTTCTTGCTCCACTACCGCACCCCGACACAATGGATACCTCCGCAGATCGAGTTAGAGGAAGACTCGCAGGAGCAGAAGACGTTATCAATATCCCACGACCCCCCTTCCCACCGAGAGGAGGGTACCTACAAAGGCAGCGAGGGAACAGACCTGACTTTAGTCAAGTCCGCTGCTACAACTGCGACAAAATGGGGCACATCAGCCGAGACTGTCGCCAACCACGTCGAAACAAGAGACAGCAGATAAGGAGTACTGGAGAGCAACCAAAGACCGATGAAGACAAAGCCGAAGACTGGCTGAGAGGAGTAGCCAGCGAAGGAGATGATGTAAAGGATCTCGTCCTTCAAAAGTTAATGGGGACGGATTTTTCAAACGCCTGAACCCGACGGCCTGGGTGAGGGCACTTCGTTGTAACTCTGTGTATATTATGCGCTACCGATCTATGCGAATCCCAGTTCAACTACACACGCGTTACAACACGGCCGAAATAAAAGCACTAGTGGACTCAGGGGCCACGGATAACTTTGTGAGCGAAAGCTTTCTCCAACGAATGGGGATAAAAACACGGTTGCTAGACACGCCCAAATGAATCTACAACATAGATGACACAGCCAACAAAGCCGGACATATAACTCAATATGTCATCCTACGAGTCAATGTCAACGGAAACGACAAGGAAATGAGATTCCTAGTCACTAACATAGGAAAGGAAGATATACTATTCGGGTACCCCTGGCTAGCAGCCTACGAACCTCAGTTCGACTGGAAAAGGGGAACAATCAATCGCGCACACCTCCCAGTGATTATCAAGACGGTTAGCGGAACCGACAGAAGAAACGTGCTAGCCCATCTCCTCACAGAAACGAAAGAACACATCACGAAACAACTGAAGGACGAGGAAACATGGGGTCGAAGGGTAATGATCCCCGCTGTGGAACACGCTATCGTGGCCAAACCCAAAGATGAAAAAAGTGCCGTACTACCGTCGCAATACGAAGCCTTTCGCAAAGTATTTGACGAAGAAGCATCAACAAGGTTGCCCGAACGACGACCTTGTGATCACGCAATTACACTCCAACCTAACGCACCAACGTCCATCACATGTCGACTATACCCAATGACCCGAACGGAAGATGAAGCCTTGGATGCCTTCATCGATGAACATCTCAAAAAGGGGTATATCCGACCCTCACAATCGCCCTACGCATCATCCTTCTTCTTCATCAAGAAAAAGGATGGGAAACTTCGACCAGTACAAGATTATCGTGCAATAAACAGATGGACGGTGTGGAATCAATATCCGCTCCCACTGATAACCGATTTGATGCGCGACCTCGGAGGAGCGGTTATGTTTTCAAAGTTCGATGTCAGGCAAGGATATAACAATATCAGAATCAAAGAGGGGGACGAACACAAAGCAGCATTCAAAACGAGACGAGGACTTTTTGAACCAACGGTGATGTACTTCGGACTTTGCAACTCACCGGCAACCTTTCAGGCGTTCATGAACGAAATATACCAACCGGTCATCGCCAAATTCGCCACAGAGGGCACACAAATACGAATCTACATGGACGACATCGCCGTAGCCACCAACGACTGCGGCACTATTCAACAAACAAACCAAGCCCACACGGCAGCAGTTTCGGCTGTTCTCGCAGTCGCGGCCGCCCATGACCTCTACTTCAAGTTGTCGAAATGCACATTCCACATTCCGTCTATTGATTACCTGGGGGTAATCCTTGAAAAGGGGATGACGCGCATGGATCCAGCAAAGGTCTCGGGTGTCCGCACGTGGCCAACACCAACAAAAGTCAAAGACGTACGCAGTTTTCTAGGTTTTTGCAACTTTTACCATCCTTTTATTCGAGGATTCGCTAATATCGCCAAACCAATGAACGAGCTGACAAGGAAGGATGTCGAATGGCATTGGGGACCAGCCCAACAAACTGCCTTCGAAACACTCAAAGCACGCATCACGAGCAACCCAATCCTCGCTCACCCAGACCCAAAAGAACAATACGACCTCGAAGTGGACGCGTCAGGATTCGCCGTGGGAGCAGTCCTTATGCAAAAAGGATCTGATGGCAAAAAACATCCGGTAGCATTCTATTTGGCCACCCTCAACGAAGCCGAACGAAACTACGACATATACAACTTGGAATTATTGGCCATCGTGAAAGCGCTACGGAACTGGAGGTACCTATTGGTAGGATCACCGCATAAGGTCAGAGTATTCTCGGACCATATGAACCTACAATACTGGCGAGACCCACAGAAGATCAGTCGAAGAGTAGCTCGAGAAGTACTGGAATTGGAAGAGTACGACATCGAAATACACCACCTCAAAGGACGAGCCAACGGTAGAGCCGACGCGTTGTCTAGAAGACCAGACTACGACACTGGAGAGAAAGACAACGACAAAATCACGGTACTACCAAACAAGATATTCATACGCACGATAACAGGGATTATGCCAATCCCCATCAAACAGGAAGAAACTCGAATCAAAGCATGGGTAAATGCCCATGAACTGAAGAAGATAGACGGCGTTTGGTTCAAGAACGGAAGAGTGGTGGTCACCACCAACGATGACGAAGAGCTAAGAAGTGTCATAAAACAATATCATGACACACTAACGGCGGGTCATCCAGGGATAGCAAAACACAAGAGCTACTAGCTCGACACTATTGGTGGCCAAACATGAAGAATGACGTCATGAACTATGTGCAAGGATGCGTGGAGTGTCAACGACACAAGGTCAACACTCGCCCCACCAAGGCACCATTCGAACCAATCTACCCGTGACTAGGAGCCACCCCATTTGAAGTTATCGCGGTAGATTTCATAACTAAGTTGCCTCCATCAGATGGATATGATTCGATCCTGACGATCACAGACCACGACTGTTCCAAGGCATTGATATTCCTACCCTGCCGAGAATCAATGTCGGGAGAAGAAACTGCTATGTTGTACGCTCAAAAGGTACTCCCGTGATTCGGACTCCTGAGCAAAATAATCAGCGATCGAGACCCTCAATTCGCAGCAAAATTCATAAGGGAGCTCTGCAGAACTCTTCAAATCCAGCAGAACATATCAACAGCCTATCATCCGAGAATGGACGGACAGTCGGAATGCACTAATCAGTGGTTGGAACAGTACCTCAGATTATGGGCAAATCAAAAACAAGACAACTGGGCCGCCCAGCTACCTCTAGCGGAATTCGCTCACAACAACGCGATAAACAGCACTACAAAACAAACCCCGTTCTTCACGCTAATGGGGTATCACCCTAGAGATAGATGGGTGCCAGGGACAATCGACCTGCCCAGTGTATCTACCAGGCTAGAACAATTGATGGAAGCCTGTCGGAGCGCGCAGGAGAATATGATAAAGGCCCAGAAGTCGTGGGTCAAACACAAAGACACGCCCAGATACGTCCTAGGAGACCAAGTATGGTTAGATGGGCGCAATCTACGAACCAATCAGCCAACTCCCAAGTTGGCGCCCAGGAGACAGGGTCCATTCGAGGTAGTTCAGGTGATGTCCCCTGTGAATTATCGGCTCAAATTACCTCCGCAATGGAAGATACATGATGTGTTTCACACAGACCTGCTGACCCCTTACAAAGAAACACGCATGCATGGCGTAAACTACCTACGCCCACCACCCGATTTGGTTGAAGGTGTGGAAGAATACGAGGTCGAAAAGGTCTTAGACTCCAGGAGGTCGGGACGAGGGCGCAAACTTCAATACCTCATCAAGTGGAAAGGATACGCGGACTCAGAAAACCAATGGGTCCCGTGGAACAACGTTCATGCAGAGGAAGAGATAAGGAAGTTCGCACGATTAAACCCGAAAGCTGAAATTCACATAAAAGCAGCTTCGTTGGAATCGAAAACATTATCCCCCTCTCAATCCACTAACTCAATGGCTCATGTCCCTCTCACCGTTGTCAACATTGACGAGATCACCATCCCCCATGTCGACACACTCAACACCTACGACCACAACAACAACATCGACGACCAGTTCTGCTCAGCCTTTGAACATGTCAGAACTGTCGCTGAGCGAGACCAAGCCGCCCGAGACCTGGCCAAGGCTCGCCGGCGATTTCCCACACCCGCAAGCGGAAGAATGGAAGACGATGAGGCGGGAGTACGGCCTCTTGAAGGAGGTGATGTCCGCATGGAGGACGGACCAAGTAGTGAAGAGGACTGCAGCGGAGAGGAGGATGAGGATACACCTGTTAACGAGGCAAGTATCAACCAGTCCGCCACCTCCCTCAGCACTACCGTCGTCGGCAGTGTCAACCAGTCCAACATGTCGCTCGCCACTACTGCCGTCGACGACGACAACAGCGAAGAGAAGGACGACAGCAGCGACGAATCCTACCACGCAGCACGGGTCGTCTGCATCCAATGCGACAACCCTCCCAACTACTGCCACTGCGCTCCCCTCCCTGTACCTCACCAAGTCCGCATCATTGCTGAAGAAGCCGAGGATGACGTGCCCCGACCACCTCCAATTGCTGTTGTCTACGGACCAACGGCGGAGCAGGGATACGAGGCGTGCGGTTTACCCCCCTATAGGGAAGAACGCGACCCATCGCCCATCGCTACGCGCCGAACGAATGCGACGCGACTCCCTCTCCGTGCCGTATCGCCTACTCCCGGCGGATTCATCCTCAACAATGGGATGAATTGGGTACCGATGGTCATCGAGCACGAAGGGCGAAGGATCCCAGCCAAGTACGTGCGCGTCCGCATGCTAGACAACCCCGAGGTGTTCGGGACGATGGGGAAGTACTCTCCCGTCTACCGAGCCGACATCCACGCCGAACCATGTCGCGACATGGGCCCCGCAGCTGAGTACACCCGTGAAGAGCTCGGATATTTCCGCTCTGACTTCCGTGGAAAGCGCCAGGTAGACGAGGCCCTTGCACGCCTGGGGGATATCTCCCTCCAAGCCGAGGTGAGGCGCTACCGCGCGTCCATGGAGGTCGTAGCCGAGCTCGAGCAGGCTATCAAGAAGTTGGAGGACGACATCTTCGTCCATATCAACAGGGCCATGCATTCATCGAGGCGGTTGGGACGCGCTCATGCCCTTAGGAGGGTGCGCGACGAGCACGAGACCGACGTCGGACTTATTTTTTTATTTTTTTTTTTTGAATCAATTTATAAAGCGGAGCAGTAACATAATTACAAAGCCGCTAGTAATCTAATGCACTACTACCCAATCTGTAACGTAACACTCCCACGGCCCGGACAACCCGTGATACCGGCACTCCAACACCCGATGATCCTCGAACCTCGGCGATTCTTACGTTCTCCATTCGGATTAGCCCGCAACGACTATTATCTGCGCTGTGATCGGGATAGCACTAGAGGGGAGGGGACAAGGGACTAGCTGTGAAGGAAGGGGAAACGGGGGAGACAGAAAAGGATTGGCGAACTAGACACATTAAATAGGGGTGTGTTAGTGAAGGTGGACGACGTTTCATCCGCACCCAATGAAGGGCGACGGTTCCACGGCGTCAGTGATAGTGTGATTGGACCCTCCCAGAGGGGCCGGAAGTAAAACCCGAAGGCGACGGAGAGGTATGAAGGCGCAGCCAAAGAGTGAGGCCGCGCACATCAGGAGGTGGTAGAAGTGAGGGGACGACGCCCCCAGAGAAGAGACGGCCTCTTGGCGAAGAGGCGGAGATGGTGGATGATAGGGGGCTAAGAAGCCCCCGGAGATGAAAGGATAAGGGGTCACGAGGACGCCCCTAGGGTGAAGGGTGGAGGGAACGAGTCGGCCGCGTGCAAGACGGCGATCAAGAACCCTCAGGGCATGGGGGACGGCATGCCTGGAAAGAAGGGGGAACGGAAAGGAGGAAGGGTGGGAAGGGAAGGGGGAAAACGGCCCGCAAGACCGGTCCGACGTCGGACTTACCACGGTGACTAGTTGGGTTGTGGAGCGTGGGCGCTCACCCTTGTAAAGGGGGTGATGTCACGATTTGCCGTTCGTTGATCATCGTAAGTGGGATGACGAGTCGCTCCCGAATCTTACTCAGACTTACTATGTTGATTACTGATACTATTACCGTACGATGACTGATGATTACTGTACGATGACTGATGATTACTGTATGATGACTGAGGATTGTAGTAGTAGTGGCGTTAGTATTAGTGGACGTTACCAAGCAGTATTAGTAGTGGCTGTATCGCTGACGAAGGTGTACAGTCAAGAATCCGATATAAGGCAGCTGTCGACTGATGTGGTCGACAGCTTGACTCTCTTGTACCACTCTCGAATCTAGTCGGCTTCTATCTTCTCAGAAGTCCGTTCACGCTTGCTCCCTTAGGAAGGCACTTTCAGGTGTCCTGATCTTAGTCACACCTTCGCGTGTTGACACATCCTGCTAAGTCACGTTACTTGCCATCGCGTGCAGGGTCTAAGTCAGACCACGATCGTAACATGAGGGAGATATTGCCCAAACAATTTTCTTTTAGCAAAGACATGTTTTTTTGCATTTGCAAGCCAACTGGCACATTTTGTTGAAATGGACTCTCAGATTTGAACCCTTACATAATATATCACGTGATCTTATCTATACTGACAGACTCACACAATCCATTCGCAAACATTGCATTATGGGACAAAAAACCTGGGGATACATGGCACGATCGTGGACACTAGCGATCACATGGCAAAGGAAAGCTAAACTACAAGAAAGTGGCGAATGTTTGGGTGAGTCCCTGCGAGAAATTGGAGCAATCAGCAGGGATCTTGACCATCTTGCAGGGCACAGCTCCAATGTTGAGGACCATCACCCTGGGGAAGCAAGCTCCTATCAGAGCAATGAATATGTAGTGTTAAATGCAAGTGAGAACACACCTGAATACCCGGGAAACGCCACAAGATCAGGTGTTGAGGCAGGAACCCTGGTCTCTGATGGGCTGTCTGACTTGGGTGATTCACCTGACGAAGCCGATATCATCGAGGTATCCGAGCTGCAGAGGTTTGCATTGGCACTGCAGGAGGCACAGCACCGTGCTATTCAGCTGGAGAAGGAGAAGTTAGAGAAAAAATGAAAAACACTGAAAACATACCTTGGGATGTCAAAATCTACGCGCTACCACCATGAAAAGGCCTGCAAGGTGTTGGCATCGCAGGGATTTCTCAACGTTGGGTCCTTCATGGCCTTGAAGAGAGCAGACGAGGGTGGGGGGGGAGATCTCAAAGTTGCCACCAGCAGAATGGCAGGACAGAGTCAAACGATGCCTCCTTCTTGTGTGTGCTCAGATGAAGGGGAAACAACCACCCCAGCCCTGCATCTTGGCCTTGAGCACTCACAATCCAGAAGTGGTGATGGACTCACCTTTGCTGAAGAAGAAGAGGAGAGCTCCGAGGATGGAGACATTCAGAGTGATCCCAGCCACATGCAACCCCAGTCTTCTGACAATGACCACATCGGTTTTTGTTACACTCAGACCCTGCTCAACCTGCCAAAGGCCACAAGCAATGTCAATGCCTACACGAACATTGGAAGAACTGCCATGATTACCCAGAGGCACATACCTGGGAGGCACGTGATCAAGCAGACATCGAAGAAGAAGAGGCCATACGTGCACTCGTAGTGGCAGAAGATGACAGCTACCTAGCCTATGACGATGCGTGCAGAGTCTGCCAGCTCGTGAGTAACATGATCACTCGCGGTAGAATCCCAGATGCTGGCAGGAAGGTTGTTACAGGACGGATGAGGGTCACGTGACACGGTCTTGTGACGAAGTCCCAGGTCATGGAGCTGACCTAATCGATAAGTCACGGGACTCGTAGGATGGAAGAACAGTCCTGGGTCACAGTATGTATCTGACCTAACCCATAAGTCAGGGGACTCCGAGGTAGCCATTGGAATTGGCGGAAGACAGTTGTGTCCTAAAGATGACCAACGACGACAGGTAACGATCGTGTGGTGTAAGACCAGCGGCTTGATGTTGGGATGCACTCCAGCAGGCTGTGGCTTGATGTTGGAACATAATCCAGTGGGCCGGGTTTGATCCCCTTTCAAGTATGTGTTCAAGATGGATTAGTCCAAGGGGCGCCTGTGTTAGCGCCGAGCCATTGCTTATTGATGCGATTATTATGGCTTACTGTTGTGGATGACATTCTCCCCTCATGCTTATTTGTTGATTACTGATTGCTTAGTGTCGCTTAGTCACACACTTACTCATGCTTTGTGATGCTTGGACATTCACTTACTCATTCGCTTACTGATGTGATTAGACATTCGTGTATTGATGTGTGAGTAACTCTTTGTGATCTTTTACTCATACTATATGTGTTGGCTTCATACACTGATGGACACTTACTATAAATACTATACAAGTTGCGCTATGGTTCGCTAGCTTAGTTGTCTTGAAATCCACCTGTATTCCTCTCAGGAAGTTCAGACAGTCTTATAGCAGAGTCATTGGTCATTGTGACTATCTTGTTGCCAACTTAAGTGTTAGGCGTTGCCACCTTGTAACGAACCTCAAGCTAGGCGGTCTTAGGGGACCTTCTTGGTTATTTGTCCCTTTACAAGATGTTCAAGTCGTTCCTGAGTTCAGAAGCCGTGTGCTTTGCTCAGCATTGAAACAAGGAAGACCCATCAGATCCAAGTCGGATCAATGTTCAGTGGAAACGTTACAGTTTTGCTGGTGGAATTGGCAAAGTTGGGGTGGGAGTGATGAGCAAGAAGCAGAAGAAGCCACACAGGTCCGCCGAAGAGGAAGAAGAGAGTTCCAAGGAAGACTCAGAACTCATCGCTGCCATGCGGTACAGAGTGGCCAATGATGAGGCCAGCACAGATGGAGATGACAACCCCCATCCCGGGGTCGGTTTCATGGAGGCCAGTGGTGCTGAGACTGAGAATGAGAGCAATGATGGGGAGGAATGGTGGGGACACGCACCTGCTCCCTCACTGAGTCCAAGTCAGACCCCGCCCGTTTTTCAGGATGCTCCAGCCCTGATGAGGCTGACATTGGCTTCGAATCTGGCAGTGGGTGGGCTTCTTCAGCTTTGGGGACCACAGAAAAGGTCTTGGACCTCTGGAACGACTGAGAGGCACTCTCGAGAGCTCATGCAATGCTTGTCGACAAATGCCGAGACTCTCGGCTGGATGTCGCTCTTCGGGCTCACCTCACAGGGATGGTGGGAGTCTTGAATTTGTACCTGGATGAAAAACTTCAGTATACCTGGCAAAATGCGTCAGTGATGGTTGCAAAAGTCCAAGGCTGAGGTGTGAAATGTGCACGAAGCCTCTGAGAATGGATTCTGGCCTTTGCTCGCTCTGAGGAGCTCCCAGTTCTCCACTATTCCAAGACCAGGTGGAATGTCCTTGATGACGAGGATGTTGCAGAGGGTCTTCAATCACTCCTCTTGTCCCATAGCAAGGGCCGCTATATCACGGCAAATGATGTGGTTGACATCGTCTCTTGTGTGGAGATGCAGGCAAAGTTCTCACACTCCGGAATTTCCCGCGGTTCAATTTCGGAGTGCACTGCTTGTCACAGGCTCAGACAGCTTAGCTGGCACTATGACTCCATGAAAAATGGAATGTATTTGGATGGCCACAAACAGGAGGATGTTGTTGCATATAAAAATGGCTTTGTGGCAAGATGGAAGGAATACGAGAAATGATTTCATACCTGGGACAATGATGGTATTGAACACTGGCCTCAAAATCTATCTGCTGACCCAGTGAAGGGTGGCCACTCTTGGCTGATCCTTGTCACATGTGACGAATCAACTTTTTATCAGAATGACACTCAAAAGACTCATTGGATTGCCAGCACCAGCAAACCCACACCACTTCCAAAGGGTGATGGGCAATCAATTATGGTCTCAGACTTTCTAACAGCTGAATGGGGTCGCTTGTGTCATTTTGACCATGATGAAGATCATTTGAGTTGGTTTTCAATTCTTTTAATAAGACCTTGATATTAATTGACTATTCTGTTATTGCAGAGAAACAAGAATCCTCTTCAAGCCAGGCATCAATTGAGATGGTTATTTCGCTGCAGAGGACCTGCTTAGACAGGTTGACCATACTATTGACATTTTTGAGGGCAAGACCAATGGGAATTCACAGGGGCTTTTTCTCTTTGATAATGCTCCTTCACATCAGAAAAGAGCTGCTGATGCTTTATCAGCAACAAGAATGCCTAAGGGTATTTCAGTTCTATTTCACTTTCATTTGGCTGATAATTTGCCATGCAGCTCCCAGGGCCAACTGGGCCAGCTCTAAAGATGCACCCAGGATGTGCCAAGGTATAAACCCTCTGACTGGGGAATACCAGTCTTTCTATTTTCCTGATGACCATCCCACCATGCCTGGGTGGTTTAAAGGAATGGAGCAAATCATTTGGGAGCATTGTCTTTGGCCTGAAAGTGGTTTGCTTGCTGACTGTCCAGGGCCCAAATGCCCCCCTGAGAGGAATAACTGCTGTTGCTGCTCAGTTCTCTATCACCAGCCTGACTTTGTTTCACAGAAGTCACAACTTCAAGAGTTTGTTGAGAGCTGTGGCCACCTCTGTGACTTTTACCCCAAATACCACTGTGAAATGAACTTCATTGAACAATACTGGGGTGCTGCAAAGCTTCGTTTTCACACTGCAGGGAGGGCTTCAACCCTTGAGGAGATGAAAGCAAAGGTAGTGAATTGCCTTGATGGTGTTGATATTCTTCAAATCCGTCGGTGTGTAACTTACAAATTCTTCTTTCTTTAATAATCACTTCCTTACTGCATTGGTAGATTTGCCAATCATTCAGCAAGATTCATCAATGCATATGGAGAGGGCTTGACAGGTGCACAGGCAGTGTGGGCCAACAGAAGGTACCATAGTCATCATACCCTTCCCCCAGAGATGATCAGGGAAATAAAGGCTTCTGTGTTCTCATAATTAAAGGCATTCTATTGTTCTTAGTACCCATGTTTTCCAAGTTCAGAATTTTAGTTCCATCTTTCTAGTCAACTAAACCCTAGGCTAAACCTCAAGATTTGAATGCTTATGTAATAAAAACCCTAGGGTTAAGGGGTTAAGTTAGGGGTGACTGTGCCTGGTGACCTCTGCCTTACAGTGCTGCAGGGCCATATGCCAAAGTACATGATAAGGCTAGCAATGCAAAGGGTAGACAGGCAACTCCTTAGCTGTTATGTATTGACTGTATGTTTGGCTCAACTTGAGCAAAAGGACCATGGCTTCAGTTTCTAGCCCCAATGTTATGATTTGGTCTTGGATTGGTCATAAAGTGTTACTAATGTATGATTACCACAGATGACTGATGATGATACTCATCCATCACCAATCATGCTCTGTAAAAAAGAAAGTCAGGCAAAAGTCAATGAAAAGTTGACTGACTTTTGACTGACTTTTGATTGACTGAAGTCCGTTTTTTTTGACTTTGACTTGACTAAAAAGTCAATGAAAAGTCATACAGTCAATTGACTTTTCATTGACTTTCATTGACAGAAGGCCTTTTTTTTGACTTTGGCTTGACTGAAAAGTCAATGCAAAAGTCATACAGTTAATTGACTTTTCATTGACTTTCATTGACAGAAGGCCGTTTTTTTTGACTTTGACTTGACTGAAAAGTCAATGAAAAAGTCATACAGTCAATTGACTTTTCATGACTGATGTCTTTTTTTTTTGACTGAAAAGTCTCAAGAAAAGTCAAGAAAAGTCAGTGAAATGTCATTGACTCTTGACTGACTTTTAATGACTTTGATCTGACATAAAAGTCAAGAGAAGTCAGTGAAAAGTCATTGACTCTTAGCTGACTTTCATTGACTTCAACCTGACATGAAAGTCAAGAAAATGTCAAGCAAAGTCAGGGAAAAGTCAATGACTCTCGGCTGACTTTCATTGACTGTAGCACAACTTCTTCTGACTTCTTCCAACTTAAAAGTCATATTTAGTCAACAAAAAATCACTTGACTTTCTCTGACTTTTGGCTGACTTTCATTGACTTCAAGTCATAGGAAAGCCATCTTGAAATCATGCAGAGATTACAACAAAAAACACATATATTTTTTATGTAAAAGGACAGGCGCATGCATCCATCAGCAAACAGTCTGGCGGTTAACGAGAGGCGAGTGTACGTGATATAGAATGAGCCAGGCTGTGTACTATACAGCTCTGGCATTGCATTTAGATTTGCGCTGTAGGCATATCAGCTATAGTTCGAGAAATAAAAATTAAACAACACTTACTTTGTTGACGAGGGCCTCTATGTCCTCTTGAGATGGTTGCTCCGACTCAGGTGCCTGTGTGATTGCCTTGATGATGTCTGTAACGCGGTTAGTGTCCATCCCAGACATACGGTGGCACAACTTACCCTTTTTACTGGCCTGCTTGCCCTGTGCTTCGATTTCATGTTGCTCGACCCAGTCTAAGAACTCGTCGCACGTGAGCTTCTCGATTCGGAAGACGTCATCACCTGAAGCCTAGATACACGTCAATGAAAAAAATTGAGTAGACTATATCGAGACAACATACATCTGGATCCGATGTTCCCTCCTTGGGATCTTCAGGTGATGATGTCTTGTGTTCAGCACCGGCGGGCTGCGCTTGCGTCCCCTTGAAAGTGTGAGATAACATGGGGTTTGGAGGGTGATGTCAGTGAATGTCGGAAGTGAGGATGACAATGGGCACTTACTGACTTGGAGCCCGTGCTAGCTGCCACCAGGGAGAGAAAGGCTGGGTGAGGAGAGGACGACGGCTCTTGTGGGGGGTCCTCGCTACCCTTTGTCCACTTTCTGGTTTGTGGGGGGCTCGTGTCACGCCTGTGTTTGGCCTTGGGGGCAGCTTCCTTGCTCGCTGTTGCAGGCCATGATGGCCCTGGGACAAGTCGCCCTTGAACCGCTGACTTCAAGGTGGCACGACGTGGTGACGTTCGAGTCGCGTGGATAGATGATACGTTGCTGGCAGAGCTGGAAGGAGGGGGGAGACCAGGACTTGAGGTGCGAGACTGAGTTGGGCCACGAGAAGGAGCATGCGAACCTGGGCCAAGGAGTGACGGGGTTGAAGCACGTGAAGGAACTTCTTGCAACGGCTTGTCTTGAAGGACCGTACCGAGCGTCTTCTCTGCCTTCCAGACACTGGCACAGAGGGACAGGAGAGGGGCAAGAACCTCGAGCTCCTTCAGGGCCTGGACCCATTCCTTCATGAAGTGATGTCTGTAAAAGACCCTCTTGCAAGGCATGTTAGCAGCAGAAGGAGGAAGGTGGCCAGTGCTGAGAATGTCCAAATGCATGTGGACAATGATGATCGCCAAACGGTGGATGGCCTTCCACTCCTCAAGCGTGATGAGTTTGCTGTCCTCGTGCTGAATGATGTGCCGCATGGGGGGTCGGGATTCGTTGCCAGAAGAGATGCAGACATTGGTGTCAGTCTTGCAGTCCTCGAATGACCAGAGGACAGATTGTGGATAGTGAGAGGGGCGGATGGAAGGATGAGGTGAAGGGAGGGGAAGAGATGGTTTGCCAATGAAAGAGACTTGGGGGGCCGAATCGCACAGGCGCAGGGACGATCCACTTGGGCTGATGGCTGGAGGGGCTGAAACAACAAAGTCAGTATTGCACAAATATAAAATATAATACTTACGGTCTTGTTGAGTCTTCTCCTGCATGCCAATGAGAACGTTAACCAAGTTCATGTATTTCATGAACTCCAAATTGACTCGACGTTCATTGTGCGTGAGACTGGCGATGGCAGTAACAGGGAGACCCGAGGGCTGAGACAGAGAAGATGGAGTATGAAGAGACCAGTTACTTGAGGAGGTGTTCATACTAAGGGGGTGAGAGGGACATTTTCCAGCCTGAGAGCTGTTGTAGAAGTCATCATTGTTGTTGTTGTCTGCCATCAAGTCCTCCTCTGGGTCTGCGTCCAGGATGGGAGACATGAAGAAGCAGGAAAGAGACGAGATGAAGAAAAGAAAGGAAAGAAGAGGAGTGGGAAAGATGGAGGGAAAAAGCATGGTGGGAGAGTGGGTGAGAGAGAGAGAAGAGAGGAGGAAAACGAACCAAAAAAAAAAGGGAACAAGTGGCTTAGTGACGTGGCGGCGG
The DNA here is from genome assembly GCA_015025155.1 of Lactarius quietus. NCBI lineage: Eukaryota > Fungi > Basidiomycota > Agaricomycetes > Russulales > Russulaceae > Lactarius > Lactarius quietus. Next base: position 110,534 of record WITN01000123.1, read on the forward strand.
CACGGCAGCCCGGAGTCCCCACAACGTGAAAACTGTTATCTGTGGGCCATCAGTGCATCTTTGGCTCTGTATCTCACTGATCTACACACCTAGCTGCAACATCTATGGCATCAAAGCATACCTGCCCTTGCTTCAAGTGCAAATCTGGGACGGATGTTACCAGGAAGACACTTTATACTCATTTTAGACAGAATCAAGATCATCTTGATCAGCTTACAGCCATTGGGGCTAATCAAGATATCTTGGGCTTTGTGCAGGGCTGTCACTATCAGATGATAGATCTACTTAATAGCCTGACTGAGGGGACTCATGTGGAGCAATCTGGGTCATCTTATCCAGGTGGTGAGGCTGGTGAGCACCTAAATTCTTATAATTTTGATCACTTACTGATCTGCTTGGATCTAGCTGATGCCCTGATTGATTCACCTCAATCTTTGGAGGTAGAACAAGCAGAGGATGATGCTATGTTGGTTCACAATGATTGTGAGTGATATATTTGTAGATTATTTAATTTAAATTTTTTTCTGAAACCACTATTATAGATCCTTCATCTCCTGTACAGGAGACTGTGCCTATGAACTGGGGGGATGAATCTGGGCTAGAATATCATCTGAATCTGGATGAGGACAATGTTGTCATGTTTGATATTCCAGAAGAGCCCTTAGAGGCTTCAGAGGACTTGGGTGCAGATCCTGGCTCAGAGGATGAGCAGCATGGGGATGATGGCTTTTCAGAGCCTGAGGACTTTGTATCAGAGGGTTTTTGTTACGCCCAGAGTTGTGATCGTGGTAAGCGGGATGACGGGTTGATCCCGAATACTTACCAAGACGATGACTGATGATTACTGTACAATGACTGGTGGTTACGGTACGATGACTGATGAGGTGACTGTACGATTAGTAGTATTAGTAGTGGTGGCGGTCTCGCTGACGAAAGCGGACCTCGAAGTAGTCTTTATAAGGAAGCTATCGACTGTTGTTGTCGATAGCTTGATTTTCTTGTACATATCTCGTCTTGGAAATCTCAGCGTTCAGCTTCCATCTCTCTCTCTCAGACCAAGTAGTCGCCGAACAGAAGAGCTCCGCCTTCGAGTGTTGAGACGATACTCAGCCTTCGTGCTTGAGTCTAGGAACTGCTAAGTCACCGCGTTCACCTTATGTTGCCTAAGTCAGGCTCACGTGCAGCTCGCACGTAACATTAAAATCAAGCTCTCCAAAAATCATCGAATGCCGTGGCGACAATCAATACCAAGGACGGTTGGGCCTTTGTACCCTATCGCATCGACTCAAGAGAACGAGACACACCCACTCGTTACCTTATCGGACGAGTAAGGTGGCGACATGTACCAGACACCAGAAGAAGCGAAGAAAACAACACAGGATACTACGCAGAGGCAGCCACCTCACAAAGATATCATCCCGTAGTCTTCAACAAAGAACGCTGTTGCTGGGTCGAACTTAGGTGGAGCAACACCAACAACTACTTCGAAGCAACACGACCAGCAGCTGACAACTTACATATCAATGTACCATTGGTCGATGCGTGCCCAATTGATCAACAAGGACCTATAGACGGTCAAGAAGAAGAGATAAACCTCGACTCTGAACCACCACAAGCAGAGCTCCAGATACGAACACACACCCCAGCAGCATCAAGTGTCACTAGCGAGGGGGACCAACAGAACATAGGAAGGAGGAGAACCCGAAAATATCGCAGCACAATCACCGGAGATAGACGCACTCGTCGCACAAACAGCTGAGTTACAAATCCCTGAACCAATTAGGGGAATACCATACAGCTATATGACGACCCAAACAGAAGTATCGCTGCCACGGCTCGTTATAAACAGCAAACCGGCCACGTACAGACAATACAGCCCGAAGACATGGAAGCAGTCAATCGAGCAATGGGACCAGATGTCCCCGATGCACCAAGTATCCCTGAAAGAACCAATATGTTCTACGAATTCAGGCTCAACGCAATTGAGTACCATCGCCTGAAAATAGGCCATTCCCACCATTGCGACCGCAAGGAGGAGGAAGAGGACCGCCGGAGGAGGACGCCGGGAGGAGGATCACCGCCAGGAGGAGGACTGCCAGGAGGAGGACCACCTCTGGGAGGACCCGCAGTAGCCCACAATGCACACCCAGGGGGAAACGACAAATTCATCGGCAACCCGCCACCCACGTTTACGGGACAAAGGTCGCAAGCTAAGGCCTTCATCCTCCAATGGGAGGTCTACGCAGGAGTCAACGCAAACCATTCAGCTATGCTGAATAAGTATCAAAAAGCTATGTTGTTCCTCACATACATCCAGGGAAATGTGGTTAACCAATGGGTCATGTCCGCAAGTCGATGGCTTGTAAACGAAGTGGCCACAGGAACCAATCAATTCGACAACAGACTATGGGAGAACTTACTCCACGCCTTCCAAAGACAATTCGCAACTCCTTAGCAAAGAACGAGCGCAGGCACAGCTAGATGCCGGAATACACATGAAAGATGGGAAGATCGATGACTACATCGCCCTGTTCGAACAACTCGTTCGACACGCAGGGTACAACATCAACACCGAACAAACGCTCAAGTACTTCACCAGAGGACTACCAAGAGTGCTGTATGAGACCATGTATCAACACGATGACCCCCGGAACTAGAGGAATGGAGGGAATCTGCCCTGAAGAGGCAACAAAAATGGATTCACATGCAGACCATCAGGGGAAACCTTGACGCCTTCAGACCAGGACGAGCGCAAGGAGGAAACCTAGCTAAGTTACTCGCACCACTAAATGACGATCGAATGGACACTTCGGTAGATCGAGTACGAGGATGACTGGCCGGAGCAGAAGACGTACTTTACAAACGAAACGATGGACCTCCACCACGACCACCATTTCCACCACGCGGAGGGTTCATACAAAGACAGTTCAAGCGTGATCACAGCCAAACGCAGTGTTACAACTGTCAGAAGATGGGTCACATCAGTCACGATTGCCGACAACCACGAAGGCACCGCGATACACAGGGACGAGTCACCGAAACCACGCCAACTAAAGAAGAAAAGGCAGCGGAATGGCTATGAGGAGTTGCTGGAGATGATGAAGAAGTAAAAGACCTGGTCCTGCAACAGTTGATGGGACAGGATTTTGGAAGCGCCTGAACCCGGCGGCCTGGGTGAGGGCAAACACTGTAACTCTGTGTACATTATGCGCTACCGTTCTATGAGAGTACCAGTGTCGATTCGCGCAAGTTACAATATGGCCGATATCAAAGCATTAGTGGACTCAGGAGCCACTGACAACTTCATCCATCCACAATTCGTCAAACGGATGGGGTTGGGACAACGGGCACTAGATAAGCCCAAAAACATCTACAACATTGACGATACCACTAATAAAGTGGGGCAGATCACGCACTACCTCACACTCAACGTGGAGATGGGAGGAACGAAAAGAGAAATGTGTTTTCTCATCACAGACATTGGAAAAGAAGACATACTGCTAGGATACCCATGGCTCGCGACCTACGAGCCAAGATTCAGTTGGCGTCACACCACCATTGTTACGTATCGCCCATGGCCGTCACGTGACACTCGCCGCATCAGGACCAGGATGCGCGCAGGCCGACGAAGGCACGGAAGGGACACCAGAAGATCGCGTGGTTTAAGGCCTTAGGCTGAACCGTCGGGACGGATACCAGCGGGCCGGGGCTTGATCCCCTTTTAGAAGGTGTTCTGGATGGAAGAGTCAGGAGGCGCTTGTCCGAGGCGCTCAGCCAGATGCTTACTGATGCATTAGTGATGGCTGACTGACGGACTTACTCAGGGACTTAGTAATGGCAGTAGTGCTTTGTCACTTACTTACTGATGCCTTACTCATGGACACATGCGGACTCATATAGTCGTAGTCATCGCTGACAGCATTAGGCTGTTCAGTAGGTATAAGTAGAATAGTGGGGACGGTAGAGTTCCTCACTTCAGCATTCTCAGATTCCCTCTTCTAGGAGTGGTTCCCTGTTAATAGCTAAAGCAATCACACTCTTTTCTGTTGTGGCTTTCTCTTGCCCTCTGTGGCATTGTTCGGTCTATCTATGGCTATTCCCTGTTTAGGGATAGTCCTTTGTTCACTGTTGCTGGTTGAGACGCACTTCGCCAGCGTCGGCTCTCGTCGCACGTCAAAGTCATTCCTGCACAGGTCACGTGCAGAAGGTTTCGTCTGGTCGCAAACACCATACGTTACAACCATTGACGAGAAACAACTCCCCATAGTACTACGATCGGTCAACCCAAATGACAAAAAAGCAGTACTGGCAAGGTTACTCAATGAAGAAGAAAACGACGCAAAAGTATCATGAATGTTCATCACGGAAACAAAAGAGCAAATAGTGACAAAACTAGAGGAACAAGTATATGGATGACGATCGGCAGTAGAACTCGCAGTCGACGCCAAACAATACACCAAAAAGGTCGACATACCAAAGGAATACAACCAATACGTGAAGGTATTCAGTGAGGAGGAAGCAAAAAGATTCCCACCAAAAAGAAGTTGCGACCACGCGATCGAGTTCAAAAAAGGAGCGCCAGACGTCATCGATTGCAAGGTATACCCAATGACAAGGATTGAGGACGCAGCGCTTGATGACTTCATTGACGAACAAGTAGCAAAGGGATATATTCGTCCCTCAAAATCCCCGTACGCATCATCATTCTTTTTTATCAAAAAGAAGGATGGAAAGCTGCGACCTGTACAGGACTACCAAAGAATTAACAAGTGGACAATACGAAATCAGTATCCACTCCCCCTCATTGACGACTTAATTAGGGACCTCGGAGGAGCACAAGTGTTTAGCAAACTAGACGTCCAACAAGGCTACAACAATATACGAATCAAAGAGGGCGACGAACACAAGGCAGCGTTTAAAACACACCATGGACTCTTTGAGCCGACCGTCATGTACTTTGGACTATGCAACTCACCAGCCACATTCCAGAGCTTCATGAACGAAATTTACCGTCCAACCATAGCAAAACATGAAGCCACAGGAACGGTGATACGGGTCTACATGGACGACATCGCCATTGCCACAAAAAGACAACCACGCTCTATCGAGAAACATCAAGAGGCAGTTCGCAACGTTTTAGCCATCGCCCAGAAACACGATCTCTTTTTCAAGCCAGAAAAATGTGTTTTCAATGCCCCTAGCATTGATTACCTGGGGGTAATCCTTGAAGAGGGGGTGACACGTATGGACCCCGTCAAAATTTCAGGCGTTCACGACTGGCAATCCCCCTCATCGGTAAAGGACGTACGGTCATTTCTCGGCTTTTGCAATTTCTACCGGCAATTTATTAAAGGATTCGCTGCCATCGCCAAACCATTAAATGAACTAACGCGCAAAGACGAACCCTGGCAGTGGGGAACACGACAACAAATAGCGTTTGACACGCTTAAATGAAGGGTCATCACATGTTACGTATCGCCTATGGCGGTCACGTGACACTCGCCGCATCAGGACCAGGATGCGTGCAGGCCGACGAAGGCACGGAAGGAACACTGAAAGATCGCGTGGTTTAAGGCCTTAGGCGGACCGTTGGGACGGGCACTGACGGGCCGAGGCTTGATCCCCTTTTAGAAGGTGTTCTGGATGGAAGAGTCAGGAGGCGCTAGTCTGAAGCGCCCAGCCATATGCTTACTGATGCATTACCGATGGCTGACTGACGGACTTACTCAGGGACTTAGTAAATGGTTATGAATACCTTACTCATTGCTTACTGTTGATGACTGAAGGTCTTACTCATACCTTACTCATGGACACATGCGGACTCATGTTGTTGTAGTCATCGCTGACAGCATTAGGCTGTTCAGTTAGTATATAAGTAGTAGTGAGGACGGTAGAGTTCCTCACTTTAGCATTCTCAGATTCCCTCTTCCTAGAGTGGTTCCCTGTTAATAGCTAAAGCAATCACACTCCTTATTGTTGTGGCTTTCTCTTGCCCTTCACGGCATTGTTTCGTCTATCTATGGCTATTCCCTGTTTAGGGATAGTCCTTGTTCACTGTTGGCTGGTTGAGGTGCAACGCACTCTGCCAGCGTCGGCTCTCATCGCACGTCAAAGTCGTTCCTGCACAGGTCACGTGCAGAAGGTTTCGTCTGGGCGCAACCGCCATTCGTTACATCACAGAACCCATCCTCGCGCATGCTGACCAAACCCAACAATTTGATCTAGAAGTAGATGTGTCCAGATTCGCAGTAGGAGCGGTATTACTACAGAAGAAACAAGATGGGAAACGACACCCAGTGGGATACTACTCAGCAACGCTCAATGCAGCCAAATGCAACTATGACATCTACAACCTCGAACTACTGGCCATAGTAAAAGCACTTCGAAACTGGAGGCACCTACTGGCCGGGTCACCCCACAAAGTACGCTTATTCTCGGATCATCTCAACCTCCGATACTGGCGAGATCCCCAGAAAATCAGCCAAAGGATAGCCAGGGAAGTCTTGGAACTGGCCGAATACAACTTCGAAATACACCACGTAAAAGGAACCGCCAATGGAAGAGCAGACGCCCTGTCAAGACGCCCCGACTACGACCAGGGCGAAAAAGACAACGAAAACGTCACGGTTTTACCAAGCGAACTGTTCGTACGAACCATCAAAACTACAAGGTCACAAGACGAACAGAAAATACGCAAATGGGTAGACCCCCACAAACTAACCAAGGCTGATGGACTGTGGTGGTATCAAGGACAGAGACTGGTCATCACGGGAAAGCCAGACGAAATCAGAGAAGTAATTCGCATGCATCACGATCCCCCAATTCACGGACACCCAGGGATAAATCGAACAAACCAGTTGGTAGAACGACAATACTGGTGGCCAACAATGAAGAATGACATTACGGACTATGTGTGGGGATGCGCCGATTGTCAACGATGCAAGGTCAACACACAAAAGACAAAGGCACCGTTACAACCAATATTCCCGAAACCTGAAGCGACGCCGTTTGAAGTAGTGGCGTTAGATTTCATCACGAAACTTCCCAAATCACGAGGATACAACTCCATTCTAACGATCACTGACCACAATTGTTCTAAGGCCTCCATATTCATACCATGCAACGAAGAAATATCAGGAGAAGAGACGGCGATCCTCTACGCCAAACATGTAGTAGCTCGGTTCGGGCTACCCTCAAAAATTATCAGCAACCGAGACCCCCGATTTGCGTCCAAGTTCACAAGAGAACTGTGCCGAATCTTGGGGATACAACAAAACATCTCAACAGCATACCACCCCCGAACCGACGGACAATCGGAGCACAATAACCAGTGGTTGGAACAATACCTCCGATTCTGGGTTAACGAAAGACAAGACAACTGGGCTGAATATCTAGCGCTGGCGGAATTTGCACACAACAACTGGACTAATGAGTCTACACGCAAGTCACCGTTTAGATTACTGATGGGATACCACCCACGCGCTGATTGGACAGATAAACTGTCACCGATACCACGAGTCGAGGCAAGACTGAAACAATTGAAAGAGATAAGACAACAAGCACAAGGACAAATGAAGAAGGTGCAACAGTCATGGATTAGAAATCACGACACACCTAAGTATCAGGTGGGAGATAAGGTCTGGCTCGAGGGACGTCACCTGCGCACCAACCAGCCAACCATGAAGCTTGCGCCCAGAAGACACGGCCCGTTCACAGTAATCCAAGTGATGTCACCCGTCAATTATCGACTAGAACGTCCCACACAGTGGAGCATCCACGATGTGTTTCACACAGATCTTCTCACACCTTACAAAGAAACAGTGACTCATGGCGCCAATTACCAACGCCCACCACCTGAGTTGATTGATAACGTGGAAGAATATGAGGTTGAGAAAGTACTAGACTCAAGAAGACAGGGACGTGGGCACAAACTGCAATACCTAATCAAGTGGAAGGGGTACGCTGACTCGGATAACCAGTGGGTCCCGTGGAACGATGTCCATGCGGAGGAAGAGATAAGGAAGTTCAAACACAATAATCCGCAGGCTGAAATACACTTAAAAGCAGCCTTGACAGAACAACCTTCATCACCGCCCCCTCATACAATGGCTCATGTCCCACTCACCACTATCCACATTGACGACTACCCCAACGTCAACACCCTCACCACATACGACTCCACTAACAATGTGGACGACCCCTTCTGTTCTGCCATTGAACATGTCAGAGCAGTCGCAGAGCAAGATCGAGACGAGCGGGAACAACAAGAATGAGACTTGGCCGAGGCTCGCCGGCGATTCCCCACACCCACAAGCGGAAGAGTGGAGGCAGATGAGGAAGGATTACGGGTTGTTGAAAGAGGTGATGACCTCATGGCGATTGGACCAGGTGACGAAGATGACACCGAAGGAGAGACGGATGAGGATACAGCGGCTGATGAGGCAAGTATCCTCCAGCCCTCCACCGCCTTCATGTCCACTACCGCTGTCGATCGATATGACAGCGATGAGTCCTCCGACGGCTCATACCACAACGCCCACGTTATCTGCACCCGATGCGATAACCCCCAAAGCTACTGCCACTGCGCTCCCATGCGCATTCCCCCTCGAATCAACAACGAAGACGACGACACTACCGAAGAAGCTGTGGATGACGCAGAACAATCACCGCCGACTGCTGTCATCTATGGACCGACTGCCGAGGAGGGCTATGCGGCACGGGGACTACCACCATACCGAGAAGCCCGCGACCCCTCACCTATCACTACGCGCCGAGCGGATGCGCCGAGGCGCCCTATCCGTACCCTATCACCTACCCCCAGCGGGTTCGTCCTCAACAACGGGATGAACTGGGTCCCCATGGTGATCGAACACGAAGGTCGTTGCATCCCTGCCAGATACGTGTGGGTGTGGATGCTTGACAACCCGGAGGTTTTTGGAACGATGGGACGGTCCTCACCAATATACTGTGGGGACATACACGCCGAGCCATGTCGGGACATGGGGCCCGCAGCTGAGTACTCCAGGGAAGATCTGCAATATTTACGCGCTGACTTCCGGGGACGGTGACAGGTAGACGAGGCCCTGGCTCGGTTGGGGGACATCTCCCTTGCCGCTGAAGTCAGGCGCTACCACGCGTCCCAGGAAGTCATCAAGGAACTGGAGGTGGCTATCAAGAAGCTCGAAGATGACATCTTCGTGCATGTCGATCGATCGCAGCACTCAGCGAAGCGCTTGGGAAGGGCGCACGCCCTCTTGAGGATACGAGACGAACACGAGACGGACGTTGGGCTGACTACAGTGCCTAACTGGGTAGTGGAGCGAGGGCGCTCACCCTTGTGAAGGGGGTGATGTTACGCCCAGAGTTGTGATCGCGGTAAGCGGGATGACGAGTCAATCCCGAATACTTACCAAGACGATGACTGATGATTACTGTACAATGACTGGTGGTTACGGTACGATGACTGATGAGGTGACTGTACGATTAGTAGTATTAGTAGTGGTGGCGGTCTCGCTGACGAAAGCGGACCTCGAAGTAGTCTTTATAAGGAAGCTATCAACTGTTGTAGTCGATAGCTTGATTTTCTTGTACATCTCTCGTCTTGGAAATCTCAGCGTTCAGCTTCCATCTCTCTCTCTCAGACCAAGTAGTCGCCGAACAGAAGAGCTCTGCCTTCGAGCGTTGAGACGATACTCAGCCTTCGTGCTTGAGTCTAGGAACCGCTAAGTCACCGTGTTCACCTTACGTTGCCTAAGTCAGGCTCACGTGCAGCTCGCATGTAACAGTTTTCCTGATATTGAGGATGCCAGTGGTGGCAGTGGTCATGGCAATTTGCCAGAATTTGTCACCCAGCTTCAAGAACAGCTGTTGGATGGGTACACCCTCCCTCCTTGCCCTACTCAGGCTCCATCACAGCCTGGGCTATCTAGGGCAGAGAGATTGTCTCTCCAGCTCTATATTGCTTGGAAAGAGTCCAATGGCACAGTGAAAGCATATGATGCCCATGTAAGGGTGCTTTCAGAGGCTACAGAGGAGAAGATCCTTAGCCTTCACAGAGTCAGACGGCTAGCCTTGAATATTGCAGGGCTTGAGCCCTTATTTGTGGATACGTGCCCCAAAAGCTGTATGGCATATACTGGGGAGTTTCTGTCAGATCTCTGCTGCTCCCATGAAAACAAGGGAGATGTGTGTAATGAACCACGCTTTCAGCCACAGCAGCCCTCATCCAGAGCTAAACCAAAGCCAAGGGCAAAAATATTGTATATGCCCATTACACCAGTCATTCAGGCTTACTATGCCAATGCTGAGACCTCTCATGAGATGTGCCACAGAGATCATGTCTTGCAGGAGACATTGGAGCTCCTTGCAGATGGGGCAGGGGTAAAACCAAAAAAGTCAGAGTTTGCCAACTCTGACATACATTGCCATCATTATAAGAAATTGGGATTGTTTCATGATAAAAGAGACACAGCATTGGCAATCTCTTCAGATGGTGCTCAGCTCACCATGAAAAAGCAGTCTAATATGTGGCTTTTAATTCTTGTGCTCCTCAATCTCCCACCAGAGATGTGCTATAGAGCAACAAATGTCATCATTCCACTTGCTATCCCAGGGCCAGCAGCACCTGGAAACATTGAGTCCTTTATATACCCACTCTTTGCAGAGATGGCAAGGGCCAGTGTTGGAATCTGGACTTGGGATGCTGTTGATTCATCCTACTTTGTTCTGAAGGCATACATCTGTGCTGTGAAAGGAGACATGCTTGGATCTGCCAAGTTAAGTGGGATGGCAGGACATTCAGCCCTATATGGTGATAGGTTTAGTTTGGTCCAAGGGGCCCGTTCTAAGCGTGGTGCTAGGCGCCAATATTATCCAATTTCTCCACCTGAGAAAAATACATATAATTCATCACACCCTCCTGTTTGTTACGTGCGAGCAGCACGTGAGCCTGACTTAGGCGACTAAAGGGTGAACGTGGTGACTTAGCGAATTCCTGACTCTAGCGCGAAGGCAGAGTATTGTCTCAACGCTCGAAGGCGGAGTCTTGCTTCTTTGTCTTGCAGGCGAATCGCGACCCCGAAGGATGAGAGAGAACAAGGCTTCTGATAACAAGTCGAGAATGGTACAAGAAATCCAAGCTATTGACCACAACAGTCGATAGCTTCCTTATATCCTACTAGCGCGATCCGCCTTCATCAGCGAGACCGCCACTACTACTAATCTGCTAGGTAATCGTCCACAGGTGTACAGTCATCGTATTGTAAGTCGTCAGTCAGCATACAGGAATCCATCAGTCAGTCATCAGTCAGCGTATAGTAACCGGTCAGTCAGCCATCTGTATTGTACAGTAAGTGTCCCTTGATCACGCCCCTCGGTTATCGGTTAGGTCAGATACCTACTATGACCGGGACGTTACACTGTTGATTTGGATGCCTTGCCATTGAGAGGCCAAAAAATGTATTGGGAGGCAGTTAGAAGGCTCCAGTCTGCAGCCAATAAAAATGAGTACTCAAAAATTGTACAGAGTACAGGAATCTCACGCCTCACAATGTGTGCAGCTAGTCCTGCATTTCTCCACCCATCATTCTTTCCACTAGACCCATTTCATTTGTTCTATGAAAACTGCATGGTCCACATCTGGGATTTGTGGATAATACACAGTTCTGAGGATGAACAGATACATATGCCTGCAGAAATGGCTTCAGAGCTTGGTGAAGAGATTGAGAAGGCAAGGAAGGCCCTTCCTCCATCCTTTGCTTCACCAATCAGAAATCCATATCTGAAGCGTAACAGCCAGTTCAGAATCTATGAATGGATGGCTCTACTTCATTGGTATATAATACCAATAGCATGGGAGCTAGACTTTGATAGAGAGGTGCGAGAGAACTTTGTGCAATTTGTGGACATCATTGAAGTGGCAATGTCTCACACACCAAAGTCTGATCAGGACCTATATGCCTTGCACAATTTAATCAAGTCCTTCCTTGAAGGCTTTGAAAGGCTTTATGTTCAAAATGACCATGAGAAGGTTTCAAGATGCAGGCTGTGCATCTGGCAGTTAATTCACATTCCTCTTCATATTTCATGAAATGGATCAATCAGATTTGGGTCTCAAGCTACAGTTGAGAGGGCCGTTGGAGAGATTGGACATAAAGTTAGATCCAGAAAAGCACCTTTTGCTAATATTGCTAAATGCTCTATGAAAGGGCAAGCATAAAGGTGTTGAACTTGCGATATCCATTGATAAAGATTCCCCCAAGAGAGAAAGGGAAGAGAGAACACTTGTATCAGTCACTTTCAATCAAAAAGGTGGAGATAACTAGTCCCTCAGAACATTATGATCACCTTGCTGCAATTTGTGATTTCTTTGCATTCCCATTGGACACAGATATGCCAATTGTGAGATGGGGAAAGTGTGTCATACCAGGAGAAATCACTTTGAGAAGCAGAATATCTGAAGAAGCAGGGCTAGCTTCCAGGTCATCCAGATACTTTGAATCTCAGGGAGGGGGGCTAATTTTTGGAGAGGCATTGGCATTTTACCACTTGCCTCAGAATGATTGCAGTGTTGTGGTCTACCATGAACTAGTAAACATGGTTAATGTCATGGGGAGATCATGTGAAGAGTGGTCTGAGGAATTTATGGTCATGGAAACATTCAGAATCACTCAATTGGTTGGAATATGGGAATATGGGCCAAGGGTTCATATATTGAGAAAACATGTAGGATTAGATTTACTTGATGTTAAGGAGGATGAAATTGAAGAGCAAGAAGAGTAGTAAAGTAAATTAGCCATTATGTACTTGTACAGTAGAGGTTGCTATACAATTGTGTCTTTGCTGGTGATGGATCCCTCTGAGCTAGATTCCTATGCTCATTCCTTCACACCAAAACATGTCTCAAGCATTGCCATATATGCATAAGTAGTGGAGGAAAGGTCAGTGAGTGCTGCCACTCAAGAAAGGTTGTGAGGTGCTGTGCTAGCATGGACACCCCTTCCTGACATCCCCCACCTCCATGCACACACACCCCTTCCCCATATCCCCCACCTCCATGTGCACGCACACCCTCCCCATACCCCCCACCTCCATGTGCACACACCCCTTCCCCAGATCCCCCACCTCCATGTGCACACACCCCTTCCCCATATCCCCCACCTCCATGTGCACACACCCCTTCCCCATATCTCCCACCTCCATGCACACACACCACCTTCTCATATCCCCTGCCTCCATGCACACACACCCTCTCCCCATCTCCCCCACTTCCATGTGCACACACCCCCTCCCCATATCCCCCACCTCCATGTGCACACACCCCCTCCCCATATCCCCCACCTCCATGTGCATACACACCCTCCCCATATCCCCCACCTCCATGTGCACACACCCCCTCCCCATATCCCCCACCTCCATGTGCATACACCCCTTCCCCATATCTCCCACTTCCATGCACACACACCCCCTCCCCATATCCCCCATCTCCATGCGCACACACACCTTCCCCATATCCCCCATGTTACGTGCGAGTTGCACGTGAGCCTGACTTAGGCAACGTAGAGTGAACGCGGTGACTCAGCAGTAATCTTACTCTAGCACGAAGGCTGAGTTACGTCTCAACGTGCGAAGGCGGAGTTGCTACCTTGATTATCTGGTACGTGGTCCCGAAGGACGAGGGAAGGCGAGAGAGAGAAAACCCGGCTTTGGATAACGAGTTGAGAGAGTTACAAGAAATCCAAGCTATCGACCACAACAGTCGATAGCTTCCTTATATAGTACTGTACAGTAGTCCGCCTTTGTAAGTAAGACCGCCACTACTACTACTACTCATCCTCTGCTGTGTAATCGTCCACGTATGATCAGTAATCCTATCACAAACCCATCAGTCATCGTACAGTGATCAGTCATCGCCTCGTCATATCATCAGTCATCGTATAGTAATAGTCCGCCGTGCCATGCCCCCTGAGTTATTGGCTTAGGTCAGATACTTACTATGACCCGGGACGTTACACCCCACCTCCATGTGCACACACACCCTGCCCATATCCCCCACCTCCATGTGCACACACCCCTTCCCCATATCCCCCACCTCCATGTGCACACACCACCTCCCCATATCCCCTGCCTTCATGCACACACACCATCTCCACATCTCCCCCACCTCCATGCACACGCACCCCCTCCCCATATCCCCCACCTCCATGCACACGCACCCCTTCCCCATATCTCCCACCACCACTCCCACCCCCACATACACACTCACACCCATTCCCTATATCTCCTACCCCCACCCCCTCACACACACTCACACCCCTTCCCTATATGCTCCTATCTCTATGTACACACCCCCTTTCCAGCTTTCCCCATCTCCCCCTCTCAGGATTGCTTTTTTTCACAATTTTTCTCTGAGGTTTCATTGACTTTTCCCAGACTGCCAGTTGACTTTGTCTGACTTTTGCATACTCACTGAAAAATACCACAAGTTTTTGTCATTTTTTCAATAAGTCAATTTTGACTGACAATTGACTTATGTTGACTTCTGACTTTTTCTGACTTTTCATTGACTGAATGTTGTTTTTTCAGACTTTGTCTGACTTTTTAGTGACTTTCATCGACTTTCTTTTTTACAGAGAATCATGAGTCGTCACTTATGAATTCCTAGGACAGTAATAGTAGGTTTTAGACATGATGTGTCAGCATGTATGATTACATAAGCAAGGCAGTCTCATAGTAGGTTGATACTTAAGGAGCTGCAGAGTGGCTTGTATTCTGTTATGAACGCACCAAGACACTTACTGTTTGGGCATGACCACCACAGTAAGTGGTAATTGGTCATGGACTAATACATTGTCATGTTGTTGTGTCATCTGTGTAGTTGGCTTACTGATTCCAAGGATCACTGTACTAGGACTTACTCACTACTAGGATAGTTGTACTAGGGTTTATGACTTGTGCTACACTTCTAGCTGTGCTTCAAAGCCAGCGCATACTTGTATATAACCTAGCACTGTAGAAGACGAAGCCCTCAGCTTAGTCTTCTTGACTATCACTCTCAATTGTATTCACCTCTTGTTGCTTCCATCCTTTGCTCTTTACAAGTTGTCTGTCTACTTGAAGTCGCCCTTTGATTGGCTGTCTGTTGAGCCTGTCTTCATACAGCCTTAGTTTCTAAGGAGAGGACTAGTGGGATCGCTCTGCATACTCATTAAGTCATTCAGTGCCACGTTCTTCAATCTCTGCCTAAGTCAGGCAAGTGTTAGGTGATAATGCAACATATTCCGCAGCTTGGTCTTGTTACCTTCAGCCTTGTTGTATCCAAGTGCCTCTTCCATTCTCTCCTCTGTGGGCACACAGCCCTTGTCATGATCAACACTATCATAAACTCTACTTCTGTCTTCACACATGGAACCAGATCCAAACAGGATCATGAGATGTCCACCTTTATGCTTGAGCCTAGGAGTTGCTAAGTTTCTTGCCACTGTGTCCACCCTTCATTGTCTAAGTCAGACTCACATGCAGCTTGCACATTACATTAAGATCAAGCTCTCTTTCTTCAAACACCATGGCAATGATTACCACAAAAGACAGTTGGGAATTCCAACCATATCAAATTGAATCTAGGGAACATGACACTCCCACTCACTACATAGTAGGGCAAGTCAGGTGGAGGACAGTTCCAGACATCAGAAGATCAGACAAACATAACACCAGATACTACATGGAAGCAGCTACTGCTCAAAGGTATCACCCTGTCATCCTTAACCAAGAACACTGTTGCTGGGTCAAACTCAGGTGGAGCAGTTGAGGCTTATTTGAAGCTGCAAGACCAGCAGGAGATGATCTAAACTGCAATATCCCATTACACAACACATTACCAATTGACCAACAGGGGCAAATCGACAGATAAGAAGATCAAGAACTTACTTCAGAACTACCACAGTCGGAGTTCCAACCATGAACACAGACCCCCGCTGCAACAAGTGACACTAGTGAAAGGCCACAGACAGCATCTGAAGTGTTGGCAAGACCAGAAAGTATAGCAGTGCACTCTCTAGAAGTAGATGTGCTTGCCACATGAAGAGCTGAGTTGAAAATCCCTGAACTACCATTCATGGCAACCCAGACTGAAGTATCCCCACCATGGCTCATCATCAATGAGCACACAGGACACATACAGGAATTGGCACTGGAAGACTTACAGGCAACCCACTGTGCCATGGAACCAGACATCCCAGACAAACCAAGTAACCAAGGAGAACCAGACATGTTCTATGAGTTTAGGCTCCTGAGGAAAGGGAGGACCCCATCAGGAGGAGGACCTCCCAATGGAGGACCACCAGGAGGTGGATGGCCACAACATGCAGCAGCACCAAATGCCCCTCAAGGAGGAGGCAATGACAAATTTATTGGCAACCCACTGCCAACATTCACAGGGTCCCAAGCCCAAGCAGAAGGATTCATCCTCCAGCGGGAAGTATACACTGGAGTCAACACCAATCACCCAGCTATGAGGAACAAATACCAGAAAGCTATGTTGTTCCTAAACTACATTCAGGGAAGCTTGGTTAACACCTGGGTCATGTTGGCTAGCTGCTGGCTCATAAATAAAGTTGCCCAAGGAACCAACCAATTCAATGATAGGCTATGGGAGAATCTACTCCAAGCCTTTAGGAGACAATTTGGTGACATGCTCAGCAAGGAGCATGCACAAGCCCAGCTAGATGCTGGCATTGACATAAAAGATGGGAAGATTGATGACTATATTGCTCTCTTCAAACAATTGGTTTGCCACACTGGATACAGTATCAATGCCGAGCAAACCCTCAAGTACTTCACCAAAGGTCTCCCAAGGGCCCTCTATGAAACCATGTACCAGCACGACAACCCCAGAAACTATGAAGAATGGAGGGCATTGGCACTAAAAAGACAAGAGAAGTGGATCCACATGCAGACAGTCTGAGGCAACCTGGATGCCTTCAAACCAGAATGTGCACAAGGGGGCACTCTAGCTAAGTTACTAGCCCCTCTCCAGAATGATGATTGAATGGACACATCAGCAGATTGAGTATGTGGACACCTTGCAGGAGCTGAGGATGTCCTTAACAATTATGCATGACACGACAACCTACTACCACCATGTGTGCTGCAGGAAGGGTTCCTTCAACAACAACAAGAATTCAAGTCTGACACCAGCCAGGTGCAGTGCTACAACTGCCAGAAGATGGGACACTTCAGCCGTGACTGTAGGCAGCCAATGTGCCCACATGGAACTCAATCATGATGAGCAGAAACCAAATAGATAAAAGAAGAAAAGCTACAGCATGGCTATGTGGCATAGCCAGCAAAGTAGATGATGTGAAGGATTTGGTCCTGCAATAGTTGATAGGACAGGATTTTGCAAGTGCCTGAACCCAACGGCCTGGGTGAGGGCAATTCATTGTAACTCTGTGTACATTATGTGCTACCAATCTATGCAAGTACCAGTTTTGATTCAAGCAAGTTACAACATGGCTGACATAAAAGCATTGGTGGACTCAGGAACCACTGACAACTTCATCCACCCAAACTTCATCAAATGGATGGGATTAGGACAGTGGGCATTATATAAGCCCCAAAACATCTACAACATTGATGATACCACTAATAAAGTGGGGCAGATAACTCATTACCTAATGCTTAACATGGAAACAGGCAGAACAAAGCATGAAATGTGCTTCCTCATCACAGACATATGAAAGGAAGATGTGTTGCTAGGGTACCCATGGCTTGCCACTTATGAACCAAGGTTTAGCTGGCATCATGCCACTATAGATGAGAAGCAACTCCCTATAGTGTTACAATTGGTTAACCCCAGCAACAGATGAGCAGTGTTAGCACAACTCCTTACTGAAGGAGCCAAGGATGAGCGCGTATCAAGAATGTTCACTACTGAAACAAAAGAGCAGATAGTGACCGAACTTGAAGAACAAGTACAAGGGAGAGGAGCTGCTATGGGCCTTGCAGTTGCCACTGAACAGTACACCAAGAAGGTAGAAGTCCCAAAAGAATATCAACAATTCAAAAAGGTATTCAGTGAAGAAGAATCAAAGTGCTTCCCACCAAGGAGAAGCTGTGACCAGGTGATAGAATTCAAGGTGGGAGCACCAGACTTCATAGACTGCAAAGTATATCCCATGATGGGGGCTGAAAACGCAGCTCTAGACAATTTTATCAATGAACAAGTAGAGAAGGGGTATATCTGTCCCTCAAAGTCCCAGTATGCATCATCCTTCTTTTTGATGAAAAAGAAGGACAGAAAGCCACACCCTGTACAGGACTATAGGAAAATCAATGACTGGACAATATGAAACCAGTACCCACTCCCCCTCATCAACAACCTTATCAGAGACCTTGGTGGAGCTCAGATGTTCACCACACTAGATGTACAACAAGGATACAACAATATCCAGATTAAAAAGGGTGATGAACACAAGGCCACATTTAAAACATGCTGGGGACTTTTCAAGCCCACTGTCATGTATTTCGGACTGTGTAACTCACCAGCTACATTCCAGAGCTTCATGAATGAAATTTACAGACCAACAATTGCCAAACATGAAGCCAAAGGAATGACAATCCAAGTATATATGGATGACATCACCATCACCACCAAATGACAAGATCACATGCTACAAAAACACCAACAAGCCATTGCAGATGTTAGCAGTAGCACAAGAACATGACCTCTATTTCAAGCCAGAGAAATGTGCCCGGTCTAAGCCACAGTGAGGCATGAGCATAGGTGTAGAGCAGAGCCTTAGTGCAAATGAACTAGATGGCATGTGATTATCTTTTCTCTATCTCATGCCGCCATCCTCTATTTCCTCCTCCATTCCTGGTTCAAAGATTTGGTCTATTTTCTTCACCAAAAGAACCAAGAACAGTATGAACACCCAATAGCAGACCTCTCCTACATTTTTCACCATTTAAAAACTTCTGTTCTCCATGCCACACATTGAAGAAGATCTCACCCAGGCTATGTGCCTGAACTTCAACAGTTCTGAATGGGAATTCATCAGGCAATCTGCCATTGCTGCTCACCAAGGGGACCAACCCTTAATGGCAGAGGAAGCTGTACAACATCTAAAAGAAGCCTGGACATGTGAGAATGAGCACCTGGTAGTCACCTGGAATGCACAGCAAGAGCAAGACCAGACAGAGCAGCTTGAACACAACAGATTGGCTTGAGAGGAGGAAGAGGCCCCACATGCTCAGCAGGGCACAGATCCTGAAGTACAGTGCACAGAGGCTGAGAAGAAAAAAGCGAAGGTACATGGTTTTATCCCAGGTTGGGTCCTCCCAAAGTGGCTCAGTCCCAGACCCTCTTTGTATGCCCTTGGAAAGATCAGAAATGTGGAGTACATAGAATTGGACTACTTCACAACAAAAGGATGCAAAGAGGCCACCAATCTATCAGCAATCACATCCTTGCCTTCACCCAGCTTGGAGACTCCCTTTCCATGCAACCCCTCGGCACAGTAAACCGTCGAGGCATATCAGAAATGATGAAGACCTCACATGGGAGGAGATGCTCAATGCAAAAAATGTTGTGCTCCATTTCATAAACAAGGCCGGAACCTGGCCAGCACCCCATGTGGAATCCATGGCCACCTTTTATTTCAACCTCAAATTTCACCCAAGAAAGCTGCACATGAATGGGAAGAAAGCCCTCCTGCTATACCAGAGCCATGCCCAGTGCAAGTGGTATGACACCCTCGAGAACAATGAGGGTTTTGACCTCCAGATCATTTAGGACAAACTCCTCCGCTCCTATGCCAAGGAGGTCAACAATGCCATTAGAGAAAGAGATGATGCCATACAAAAAAGGGATGATGCCATGTAAGAGAGTGAATTTGCCTGTATGTCTTCCCTCCTTGAATTTAAGAAAATAACACAAGCTAACTTCGCCTCTCCTTTTCTCCCTACAATGCATACCCCCCACCCCCTCCCACCTTTTGTCGTGCACTGCTTTTGCTTTGCCACTCCCCTTTTTTACTGCCCCTGTGCATGCACGCCAGCGATGACCTGCCAATTGCCATTTGCACACATACCCTCAACCATCCTTGTGTGATGCACTGGTGGTGATCCCCCTACATGCCCTTCTGACAAAATCTGCACCCCCTCCCACAGCTGCCCACTCAGAGCTCTGCAATGTGGCAAACACTGTGCTCAAGGGCTGGGGTGTTACGATTGGCTATGTGTGACGCACATATTGACTGTTTCATCTGAACTTTTGCTACAGCGTTTAGTATCATATAGACTATCATTGGGACCATTTTCGCGTTTTGATTCATACTTCCTGTCCCCGCACACCTTCTTGGTCTCATGACCTGTTCTTATCAGTTGTAACCTTCTATCTTGTTTGGCGAAGTTCCATATGACCTCATACTTATACTGGTACTAGTAGTACTAGTGGCAATCCTAGTAATGCAACTACCTGTAGTGGTGTATCTCGATTCATATATAACATGTACCTATAACGAGCTAAGACCTTAGGTCTGAGTTCTTGAATCTCATCGACTTCATACTGTCTCAGACATCAGGCTGCATCCAAGTCCAGTCAACTTGTCAGTTCCAACCTTCTTCTCTACGATGATCGGAGATACTTCGTATCAACTCTGTCGTTTGTATATTCACTACTCTGCCTAGGGTTATTCCCTACACTCTCACATACTGTCGGCACCATATCCATGACCCTCATCAGGGGAGGTTTGGCAGTTGCTTCGAAGGCATTGGCATCAGAATCCCCAGCATAACCGGTACTCCACACTTGCTGCTCAAGTCAAGCCGATACGTCCAGTTGAATGTAACATGGGGCCCTTCCAGGCACTACTGCATGTGCTCCTGTTCCCTTACCAGGCTGACCCCACAAGAAGGCATCACTGCTCTCACTCCCTACATTGCAACCAGGACTCACCCATAGAATGCATGGAAAGATGCAAACAGGACAGCCCCCATTTTGCCAGGAAAAACAAGCCTGAGGTTTTTCAAGCTGGTGCAGGCCCTAGTGATTGGCAGGGGTAACCCCCAGATATTTTGAGAGCAACCCATACCCGTGCTCTCAAAAACCTGTACCCATGACAAGGGTACAGGTTTTTTGTGGGTATGGGTATGGGTATGTGTGGGTTCTGTGGGTACACAGGGGTTGTGTGGGTATCTGAGTCAAAAACTGTATGGGTATACTAGATAGGTGTCAGGGATGCAGAATGCAGAACAAAGGAGTAAGAAATCATAGTACTGAAGCACTCAGATGGTATCCCAGTTGGTGGGTAGCTCACTTTCCCCACCAACAACCTTGACTCCCAGTGCCTCCTTAATTTCACCAACCTTCACCAACCTGGGCTGACACCAGGCTCTGAGACAAAGAAGGGTACATGTGGACTGGATGGAAAGTCAACTTCAGATGTGAGAAAGGACCAGCCATCCTTGGCTAAAGACATGTTTGACATCAACTGTGGTAGCTAGAAAATCAATAGAATGTCAGTTATTCTGATAACCTTCGCAAGTGATGAGATCACAGAATAGTTTGTATAGGTATGTGTTACGGTTTGGCGGTATGGGTCAGCGTAAGCGGGATGATGAGTCACTCCCGAATCTTACTCATAATATGTTGTGGCTTACTCACGTATTACTGTAAGATTACCGATGATGACTGATAGTATTAGCGGACGATTACTTAGCAGTAGTAGCAGTGGCTGTATCGCTGATGAAGGCGTACAGTCACAGAACGGTTATAAGGCAGCTATCGACTGTTGTGGTCGATAGCTTTACTCTCTTGTATCATCAGCCAATCTAGTCAGGTTCTCTTCTACACCCGCCTCTTGTCAGCTCTCTTAGGAAGGTGCTTTCAAGTGTCCTTGGAACAAGTCACACCTCCGTGTGTTGACACGCACTGCTAAGTCATGTTACAGTTGCCATCGCGTGTAGGGCCTAAGTCAGGCCATGCTAAACCAAGCATAACAGTATGAGTAATATAGCTTGTCTTCAACATGGAATAGTTTGTGTAAGTATGAATAATCTGGCTTGTCATCAAGATCGCGGAATAGTTTGCATAAGTATGAGTAGCCCAGCTTGTTGTCAAGATTGTGGAATAGTTTGCGTAGGTATGAGTAATCTGGCTTGTCTTCAACATGGAATAGTTTGTGTAAGTATGAGTAATCTGTCTTGTCATCAAGATTGTGGAATAGTTTCCATAAGTATGAGTAATCCAACTTGTTGTTGAGATTGCAGAATAGTTTGCATAGGTATGAGTAATCCGACTTGCCATTGAATTGCAAGGTGCAGAGTTGAGAGTTGAGGACTTACCAGGAATAGAGAGATAATTGCAAGCCATGATGGAGAGCTGAGGGAAGGTCTTGCACTGCTCATACCACGACAACAATGGGTCCTTGATGTCCTCGATGTTGGCAGCAATATAATGGTCAAGTTCATTGCAGAGATCTGAGGACACAGGTGCAAGATCAGGCAAGTCATTGAATATATTCTGAGTCTTTGAAGTCATGATGGAAGACATAAGCACTCAGAGATGACTCAGAGGAGAGAATATAACTTACAGAACTGTTATTCACTACTGGAACATTATCCCTCTGACCTTGAGGGAGCACCAGTGCATAGGTGTGGTCGAACTTGCGACGAACAATCTCACGTGTGTCTTGAATCCATGGGACTTCCCACTTCTGTCTTTGAAATATTCAAGCTTGTGGCAAGTGTGTAGAACTAGAAATGCTGTTAGTGAGGATGATAGTTAATAAAGAGAATGTTATCCATAGCGATCTGGTAGACCTTCGAATGATTGGTCTTGTTGTAGTACCAGGTCATAGCCTTCTTGCCAATAGCAAGAGCAGCTTGGATGGTGACTGTAAACTGATGAGGACTGTCAGATGAAGTGGCAAGGACCTTATCAATGTGGTCCATAGTGGGAATGACTGTGGCAAGGTTCGGAGTTTCTCACAAAAAAAAGTGAGTGGTGTCCTTGAAGATCTGTCAAACAATGAGGTGGAGGCAACTGTGAGCAGATGAAAACATACCTGTAAAATATCCCGAAGTTCTCCTGCAATCCTCCACTCTATTGGAACCAACTCATGCTTACAAAAATCAAAGTCTTGAGTTGCAGTCATCATGTCGATCACAGGACGATATTGGAGTGTGAAATCAAGCATGTCAAATGTAGAGTTCCAACTTGTAGATACATCACATAGCTTCATATGACAAGGAAGGCGGTGGGTGGCCACTGTGTTGTACCATTGCGGGAGCAGGAGAGTTGTTGAGTTGTTGAGTGTGAAGGCCATCTTGCGGAGCTACATTGACAAATACAAATATAATTAGGGTTAGGTGTCAGCATGTGAGACTCATGTTAGACTTGTGTTACCATGCACCTTGACCAACATTGTTCTCACAGGTTGGATACTTGCGTCCAACTCTTTCACCTCTCTCACTGTCAACACCTCATGAAAATCAACCCAGGCATCCAATGGTCAGTCATCTTCAACTTCATCATCCAACTCCTGCACATCCTGCACCAATTGCTCCTCGGTGTCAAGATCTTTGGCCAGCTCAGTCAATGCTTGAGCTGCAACATCAAGGACATCTTTTTCTTGTTGTTTTGGTACATCAAACTGTTTTAATATTGCCTTTGCTGAGATGTTGAGGGTGTGTGCAAAGCACCACATTTGGTTTACAGCACCTGGAAAGCTGTAAATCACCTCACTTAGATGCTCAATCATCGTGTCGTTGTTTGATGCATTGTCCACTGTAACACTAAGGATCTATGCAATGGTAAGTCCCTCTTTCTTTCTGACTTTAAAACCTCAACCTCATGCCTTTTCTGTGATCCCAAATGTCCATAAAACATTGGCAAACACATTTGCCAAGTTGACACCATTGTGAGTGTTATGACGTAGCCTGACTTAGGCTCTACACGCGATGGCAACGAGATATGACTCAGCAGGATACGTCAACACACGAAGGTGTGACTAAGACCTAAGGACACCTGAAAGTGCCTTCCTAAGGGGATGCGAATGCACACGGACTTCTGAGAGGATAGAAGCCGACTAGATTCAGTAAAGACACAAGAGAGTCAAGCTGTCGACTACATCAGTCGACAGCTGCCTTATATCGTATCTGGACTGTACGCCTTCATCAGCGATACAGCCACTACTACTACTGCTTGGTAACGTCCACTAATACTAACGCCTCAACTACTACATCTCAGTCATCCTTCGTATCGTACAGTAAGACTATCAGTAATCAACATAGTTCGTTTCATGAGTCATCCACCAGCCGTCAGTCATCGAAGTAGTAAGCGTCAGTCATCGAAGTAGTAAGCGTCCCCTTGATCACGTCCCCTCGCTTATGAGTTAGGTCAGATACTCACTATGACCCGGGACGTGACATCACCCCCTTTACAAGGGTGAGCGCCCACGCTCCACAACCCAACTCGTTACCGTGGTAAGACCTACGTCCGTCTCGTGCTCGTCCCGAACCCTCCTGAGGGCATGAGCTCGTCCCGAACCCTCCTGAGGGCATGAGCTCGTCCTAGCCGCCGTGACGAATGCATGGCCCTGTCGATATGGACGAAGATGTCGTCCTCCAGCTTCTTGATGGCTTGTTCAAGCTCGGCTATGACTTCCATGGACGCGCGGTAGTGTCTTACCTCGGCTTGGAGGGAGATGTCCCCCAACCGGGCAAGAGCTTCGTCTACCTGTCGCTTGCCACGGAAGTCAGCGCGAAAGTACCCGAGCTCTTCACGAGTGTACTCAGCTGCGGGGCCCATGTCTCGGCATGGTTCGGCGTGGATGTCCGCGCGGTAAACGGGGGAGTACTTCCCCATCGTCCCGAACACCTCAGGGTTGTCTAGCATACGGACACGCACGTACTTGGCTGGGATCCTCCGTCCTTCGTGCTCAATGACCATCGGCACCCAATTCATCCCATTGTTGAGGATGAATCCGCCTGGGGTAGGCGATAGGGTACGGAGAGGGCGCCTCGTCGCATTCGTTCGGCGCGTAGTGACGGGCGATGGGTCGCGTTCTTCCCGATAGGGGGGGAGACTGCGCGCTTCGTATCCCTGTTCCGCCGTTGGTCCGTAGATAACAGCAATTGGCGGTGGTCGGCGCGCTTCATCCTCGGTTTCTTCGGCAGCGAGACTGATGTGGGGAGGTATAGGCAGGGGAGTGCAGTGGCAATAGTTGGGAGGATTGTCGCACTGGACGCACACGACCCTGGCTGCATGGTAAGATTTGTCGCTGTCGTCGTCTTCGTCTTCGCTGTCGGTGTCGTCGACAGCGGTGGTGGCGAGGGAGGCGTTGGAAGGGTTGATGCTACCGATGATGGTGGTAGTGAGGGAGGCTGTGGACTGGTTGAAACTCGCCTCATTAGTAGTTGAATCCTCATCCTCCTCTCCGCTGCCGTCCTCTTCACCACTTGGTCCATCTTCCATGCTGACATCACCTCCTTCAATAGGTTGTACTCCCTCCTCATCGTCTTCCATTCTTCCGCTTGCGGGTGTGGGGAATCGCCTGCGAGCCTCGGCCAGGTCTCGGGCGGCTTGGTCTCGTTCAGCGACGGCTCGGACGTGCTCGAAGGCTGAGCAGAACTGGTCGTCGACATTGTTGTTTCCATCATAGGTGCTGAGGGTGTCGACGTGGGGGATGGCGATCTCGTCAATGTTGATAATGGTGAGAGGAACATGAGCCATCGAGTTATGGAGTAGAGTGAAGTTGTTGGGTAGAGAGGGTGATAATGTCACCGACTTTGACGAGGCTGCTTTTATGTGAGTTTCAGCCTTTGGGTTTAATCGTGCGAACTTCCTTATCTCTTCCTCCGCATGAACATCGTTCCATGGGACCCACTGGTTTTCAGAGTCCGCATACCCCTTCCACTTGATGAGGTATTGGAGCTTGCGCCCTCTTCCCGACCTTCTCGAGTCTAACACCTTCTCGACTTCGTATTCTTCCACACCTTCGACCAATTCAGGCGGTGGGCGTAGGTAGTTTGCACCGTGCATGCGTGTTTCTTTGTAAGGTGTTAACAAATCTGTATGAAACACGTCATGTATCTTCCACTGCGGGGGTAATTTGAGCCGATAATTCACAGGGGACATCACCTGAACTATCTCAAATGGACCCTGTCTCCTGGGCGCCAACTTGGGAGTTGGCTGATTGGTTCGTAGGTTATGCCCATCTAACCATACTTGGTCTCCTAGGGCGTATCTGGGCGTATCTTTATGTTTGATCCATGACTTCTGGGCTTTTATCATATTCTCCTGTGCGCTCCGTCGGGCTTCCATCAGTTGTTCTAGCCTAGTAGATACACTGGGCAGGGTGATTGTCCCTGACGCCCATTTATCTCTAGGGTGATACCCCATTAGCGTGAAAAACGGGGTTTGTTTTGTTGTACTGCTTATCGCATTATTGTGAGCGAATTCCGCTAGAGGTAGCTGGGCGGCCCAGTTGTCTTGTTTTTGGTTCGCCCAGAGTCTGAGGTACTGCTCCAACCACTGATTTGAGCGTTCTGACTGTCCGTCCGTCCTTGGGTGATACGCTGTGGAGATGTTTTGTTGGATTTGAAGAGTTCTGCAAAGTTCTCTCATGAACTTTGCTGCGAATCGAGGATCTCTGTCGCTGATTATTTTGTTCGGGAGTCCGAATCGAGGGAGTACCTTCTGAGCGTATAGTATTGCAGTTTCTTCCCCCGACATTGACTCTCTGCAGGTAGGAATATCGCTGCTTTGGAACAGTCGTGGTCTGTGATGTCAGAATCGAGTCATATCCGTCTGACGGGGGTAACTTAGTTATGAAGTCTACCGCGATGACTTCAAATGGAGTAGCTCCTGGTCGCGGGTAAATGGGTTCGAGTGGTGCCTTGGTGGGTCGAGTATTGACCTTGTGTCGTTGGCATTCCGCACATCCTTGCACGTAGTTCATCACGTCGACCTTCATGTTTGGCCACCAATAGTGTCGAGCTAGCAGTTCTCCTGTTTTTGCTATGCCTGGGTGTCCTGCCGTCAATGCGTCGTATATGGTTTTATGACCTCCCTTAGCTCTTTGTCTTTTGTTGTAGTGACTACGACTTTCCCATTCTTGAACCATACGCCTTCTATCTTCTTGAGTTCATGGGGGCTTACCCATGCCGCAATTCGGGCTTCTTCTTGTATGATGGGGTTCGGCGAGATTCCTGTTACTGTTCGTATGAAGATTTTGTTGGTAGTACCGTGATACGTTCGTTGTCGTTTTCCCCTGTGTCATAGTCTGGTCTTCGTGACAACGCGTCTGCTCTACCGTTAGCTCTTCCTTTGAGATGATGTATCTCAATGTCGTATTCCTCCAGTTCCAGGACTTCTTGTGCTACTCGTCGACAGATCTTCTGCGGGTCTGCCAGTATTGCAGGTTCATATGGTCGGAGAATACTCTGACCTTGTGAGGTGATCCTACCAATAGATATCTCCAATTCCGTAACGCTTTTACGATGGCCAGCAGTTCCAGATTGTATATGTCGTAATTTCGTTCGGCGTCATTGAGAGTGGCTGAGTAGAATGCTATTGGGTGCTTCTTGCCATCGGATCCCTTCTGCATGAGTACTGCTCCAATGGCGAAACCTGACGCGTCTACTTCGAGATCGTATTGTACCTCTGGATCTGGGTGAGCGAGAATCGGATTAGTCGTGATGCGAGTTTTGAGCGTTTCGAATGCGGTTTGATGGGTGGTCCCCAATGCCATTCGGCGTCCTTTCTTGTTAATTCGTTCATCGGTTTGGTGATAGTGGCGAAACCTCGAATAAAGGGACGGTAAAAATTACAAAACCCCAAGAAGCTGCGTACGTCCTTGACTTTGTTGGTGTTGGCCATGTGCGGACGCCCGAAATTTTTGCTGGGTCCATGCGCGTCATCCCCTTTTCAAGGATTACCCCCAGGTAATCAATAGACGAACGTGGAATGGCATTTTGATAATTTGAAATAGAGATCGTGGGCTGCCGCAACTGCGAGAACGGCTGAAACTGCGGCCGTGTGTGCTTGATTCGTTTGCTGGAAAGTGCCACAGTCGTTGGTGGCAACAGCGATGTTGTCCATGTAGATGCGTATATGTGTGCCTTTCGTTGCGAAGTTGGCGATGACGGGTTGGTAGATTTCGTTCATGAACGCCTGAAAGGTGCTGGGAGTTACAAAGACCGAAATACATGACTGTTGGTTCAAAAAGTCCTTGTCTTGTTTTGAACCAGCCTTGTGTTCGTCCCTTCCTTGATCCTGATGTTGTTATACCCTTGTCGAACGTCAAACTTTGAAAACATAGTCGCTCCACCCAGGTCTCGCATGAGATCTGTTATTAATGGTAACGGATATTGATTTCGTACCGTCCATTTGTTTATGGCACGATAATCTTGGACTGGTCGGAGTTTCCCATCTTTTTTCTTAATAAAGAAGAAAGATGATGCGTAGGGTGATTGCGAGGGTCTAATATACCCTTTTTTGAGGTGTTCGTCGATAAAGGCGTCCAAGGCTTCATCTTCTGTTCGGGTCATTGGATAAAGTCGACATGCGATAGATGTCGGTGCGTCTGGTTGAAGTGTGATAGCGTGATCACACTGTCGTCTTTCGGGTAATCGCGTCGATGCTTCTTCATCGAAGACCTTTTTGAACGCTTCGTATTGCGGCGGTAGTGTAGCGCTTTTCTCTTCTTTGGGTTTGGCCGCGATGGCATGTTCAACTGCGGGGATCATTATTCTTCGTCCCCTCGTTCTTCTTCTTCTAGTTGGTAACGACGTGGTTCTTCGTTAGAAGGTGGGCTAGTACATCCCTTCTGCCAGTTACGTTAACCGTTTGGATAGTGACTGGAAGGTGCGCCTGATTGATTGTTCCCTTCTTCCAGTCGAATTGCGGTTCGTAGGCCGCTAGCCAAGGATATCCAAATAATATGTCTTCTTTCCAATGTTGGTGACTAGGAACCTCATCTCCTTGTCGTTTCCATTGACATTGACTCGAAGAATGACGTATTGAGTTATATGTCCGGCTTTGTTCGTTGTGTCGTCGATGTTGTAGATTCGTTTGGGCTATCTAGCAACCGTGTTTTTATCCCCATTCGTTGGAGGAAACTTTCGCTCACAAAGTTATCAGTGGCTCCTGAGTCCACTAGTGCTCTAATATCGGCCGTGTTGTAACGCGTGTGTAGTTGAACTGGAATTCGCATAGAACGGTAGCGCAAAATATACACTGAATTACAACGAAGTGCCCTCACCCAGGCCGTCGGGTTCAGGCGTCTGAAAAACCCGTCCCCATAACTTTTGCAGGACGAGGTCTTTTACGTCGTCTCCTTCGCTGGCTACTCCTCTCAGCCAGTCCTCTGCCTTGTCTTCGTCGGTTCTTGGTGTTTCTCCCGTACTCCGTATTTGTTGCCTTCTGTTTCGACGCGGTTGGCGACAGTCTCGGCTAATGTGTCCCATTTTGTCGCAGTTGTAGCAGCGGACTTGGCTAAAGTCTGCTTTATTGTTTCGTTGCCTTTGTAGATACCCTCCTCGTGGAGGGAAAGGAGGTCGTGGGGCATTGACGATGTCTTCTGCACCCGCGAGTCTTCCTCTGACTCGATCCGCCGACGTATCCATAGCATCGGGGTGTGGTAATGGGGCGAGCAATTTGGCCAATGCTCCCGGTTGGTTTCTGTTAGCGGGCCCTTTAAACAAGTCTAGGTTCCCGCGTACCGTCTGCATGTGGATCCACTTTTGTTGTCTTTTGAGAGCTGATGCTCTCCAGTCTTCGTAAGTCCTGGGATCGTCGTGTTGGTACATTGCTTCATAGAGCGTCCTGGTAACCCTTTTATGAAATATTTCAGGGTTTGCTCTGCGTTGATGTCGTAACCCGCGTAGCGAACGAGTTGTTCGAATAGAGCGATATAATCGTCTATTTTCCCTTCCTTCATCTTGATTCCTGCGTCTAGCTGAGCCTGGGCTCTTTCTTTGCTGAGTACATCAGCGAATTGTGTCGAAAGGCTTGCAGAACATTGTTCCATAGCCTGTTGTCGAACTGGCTGACACCTCGTGATACTTCTCGTATCAACCATTGATTGGCTGACATGACCCAGGCGTTAACCAGGTCTCCTTGAATGTAAGTGAGGAACAACATAGCTTTTTGATATTTGTTCCTCATAGCCGTATTGCTTGCGTTGACTCCTGCGTAGATCTCCCATTGGAGTATGAAACCCTTGACTTTTGATCTTTCTCCACTGAACAGATTTGGGGGGTTTCCTATGAACTTATCCGTGGTGTTGCCGACTCCATGAGGCACTCCAGGCGGTCCTCCTCCCCCCATGGGTGGTGGTCCTCCTCCTGGTGGGCCTCCTCCTTGATTTTGTTGTCTGTAGGCCCTTCCTATTTGCTCGAATGGTCTAGGAGGTGGTTCGTTGTAATCAAAGTCGAACCCTCCTGGTTGATCTGGTTCGTCTGGCCCCATGGCTCGTCGAGCAGCTTGTATGTCTTCTGGGTCCATGTTTACAACATGACCTGTCCTTTCGTCGATAACTAATGGCATAGGTTCTTCGACCTGTGTTTGAGTGGCCATCCTAATTGGGTCAGGGATGTGTAACGTAGCTGTTTGCGTGATAATCTCCTCTACAGCGGGTTCTTCTTCTTGGACGTAGATGGTCTCTGGTTCGTTTTCTATAGAGGGAGTTTGGGCTCGTTCGCTTGTGTGGCTGGTGTCTGTCCTTGCTGGTGTCCTGTGTTGGAGTTCTGGAGATATAGGCTCCACGTGTGTTTCTTCTTCTTCTGGAGCTCCGTCGATTCGTCCTTGTTCTTCGACGTTTCTTGCTTCTGATAGCAGAATGTTGCAATTGAGATCGTCTCCGGCTGGTCTGGCTGCTTCAAAGTACTCGTGTGTTCGGTTCCACCTGAGTTCCACCCAGCAACACCGTCCGTGGTGAAAGATGATAGGGTGAAATCGTTGGGATGTCGCTGCTTCGGCGTAGTAACCGGTGTTAAAGTGGTCTAATACTCCACTCCGTCTGTCGTCCGGAATTGTTCTCCAACGGACTCGATTGATAACGTATCTTGCAGGGGCGTCTCTGTCCCTGGAATTGATGATGAAGGGTTGGAAGTCCCAACCGTCTTTGGTTGTGATTGGCGCCACGGCGTGTGAGGAGAGCTTGACTCTAATGTTATGACGTAGCCTGACTTAGGCTCTACACGCGATGGCAACGAGATATGACTCAGCAGGGTACGTCAACACACGAAGGTGTGACTAAGACCTAAGGACACCTGAAAGTGCCTTCCTAAGGAGATGCGAATGCACACGGACTTCTTAGAGGATAGAAGCCGACTAGATTCAGAAAAGACACAAGAGAGTCAAGCTGTCGACTACATCAGTCGACAGCTGCCTTATATCGTATCTGGACTGTACGCCTTCGTCAGCGATACAGCCACTACTACTACTGCTTGGTAACGTCCACTAATACTAACGCCTCAACTACTACCTTTCAGTCATCTTTCGTATCGTACAGTAAGACTATCAGTAATCAGCATAGTTCGTATCATGAGTCATCCACCAGCCGTCAGTCATCGAAGTAGTAAGCGTCCCCTTGATCACGTCCCCTCGCTTATGAGTTAGGTCAGATACTCGCTATGACCCGGGACGTGACACTCAGGAGGGTGCGGGACGAGCATGAGACGGACGTTGGACTCACTACGGTTACTAATTGGGTAGTTGAGCGTGGGCGCTCACCCTTGTAAAGGGGGTGATGTTACGCTTCGCTGTTTGGATCAGCGTAAGCGGGATGACGAGTCGCTCCCGAATCTTACTCATAACATGCTGTGGCTTACTCACGTATTACTGTACGATTACTGATGATGACTGATAGTATTAGTGGACGATCACCAAGCATTAGTAGTAGTGGCTGTATCGCTGACGAAGGCGTACAGTCAAGAACCGGTTATAAGGCAGCTATCGACTGTTGTGGTCGATAGCTTTACTCTCTTGTATCACATTTGTTACGATGTAGCCTGACTTAGGCTCTGCACGCGATGGCAAATACGATATGACTCAGCAGGATGTGTTAACACACAAAGGTGTGACGAAGACCAAGGACACCTGAAAGTGCCTTCCTAAGGGAGCGAATGCAAGCGAACTTCTTAGAGGATAGAAGCCGACTAGATTCAGAGATGATACAAGAGAGTCAAGCTGTCGACCACATCAGTCGACAGCCACCTTATATCGTATCTTGACTGTACGCCTTCGTCAGCGATACAGCCACTACTACTACTGCTTGTTAATCGTCCACTAATACTAACGCCACTACTGCTACTACTATCAGTCATCCTCAGTCATCGTACAGTAAGATTATCAGTAATCAACATAGTTCGATATGAGTAAGATTCGAGAGCGACTCGTCATCTCGCTTACTATGACCTTCGACGGCGGTTCATGACATCACCCCCTTTACAAGGGTGAGCGCCCACGCTCCACAACCCAGCTCGTCACCGTAGTAAGTCCCATGTCCATCTCATGTTTGTCATGTACCCGCCTGAGAGCGTGTGCGCGCCCAAGTCGCCGCGATGAATGCATGGCTCTGTCGATGTGGACGAAGATGTCGTCCTCCAGCTTCTTGATGGCCTGCTCGAGCTCAGCTACGACCTCCATGGACGCACGGTAGCGCCTCACCTCGGCTTGGAGGGATATGTCACCTAGCCGGGCAAGGGCCTCATCTACCTGTCGCTTTCCACGGAAGTCAGAGCGGAAATAACCGAGTTCCTCACGAGTGTACTCAGCTGCGGGGCCCATGTCCCGACACGGCTCGGCATGGATATCGGCTCGGTAGATGGGAGAGTATTTTCCCATCGTCCCGAATACCTCGGGGTTGTCTAGCATGCGGACGCGTACGTACTTGGCGGGGATTCGTCGCCCTTCGTGTTCGATGACCATGGGTACCCAGTTCATCCCGTTGTTGAGGATGAATCCGCCTGGAGTAGGCGATATGGCACGGAGAGGGAGCCGCGTCGCATGCGTTCGGCACGTAGTGATGGGCAATGGGTCGCGTTCTTCCCTATAGGGGGGGAGACCACGTGCCTCGTATCCCTGTTCCGCCGTTGGTCCGTAGACAACAGCAATTGGAGGTGGTCGGCGTGTTTCTTCTTCGGCTTCTTCGGCAATGATGCGGACGTGGGGAGGTACAGGCAAGGGAGCGCAGTGGCAATAGTTGGGGGGGTTGTCGCATTGGACGCAGACAACCCTGGCGGCATGGTAGGACTCGTCGCTGCTGTCATCTTCATCTTCGCTGTCGGTGGCGTCGACGGCGGTGGTGGCGAGTGAGGCGTGGGAGGAATTGACACTACCGATGACGGTAGTAGCGAGGGAGGCTGCGGACTGGTTGAAACTCGCCTCATTAATAGGTGAATCCTCATCCTCCGCTCCGCTGCCGTCCTCTTCGTCACCTGATCCATCCTCCATGAGGTCATTACCTCCTTCAATAGGCTGTACTCCCTCCTCATCGTCCTCCACTCTTCCGCTTGCGGGAGTGGGGAATCGCCTGCGAGCCTCGGCCAGGTCTTGGGCGGCTTGGTCTTGTTCAGCGGTGGCTCTGACATGTTCGAAGGCGGAGCAGAATTGATCGTCGATGTTGTTGTTGTGGTCGTAGGTTTCGAGTGTGTCGACGTGGGGGATGGTGATCTCGTCAATGTTGACAATGGAGAGAGGGACATGTGCCATTGAATTGGATGGTGCGGAGGGTGATGGCGTTTCTACCCTTGTTGCAGCTGCTTTTATGTGAGTTTCAGCCTTCGGGTTTAATCGTGAGAACTTCCTTATCTCTTCCTCCGCATGGACATCGTTCCACGGGACCCACTGATTTTCCGAATCCGCGTATCCCTTCCATTTGATGAGATATTGAAGTTTGCGCCCTCATCCTGACCTTCTCGAGGCTATCACCTTTTCGACCTCGTATTCTTCCACGCCTTCGATCAACTCTGGTGGGGGGCGTAGATAGTTTACGCCGTGCATACGTGTTTCTTTGTAAGGCGTGAGTAAGTCTGTGTGAAACACGTCATGTATCTTCCATTGCGGGGGTAGTTTGAGCCGATAATTCACAGGGGACATCACCTGGACAACCTCAAATGGTCCCTGTCTCCTGGGCGCAAGTTTGGCGGTGGGTTGATGGGTTCGCAGATTGCGTCCATCTAGCCAAACTCGTTCGCCTGGGGTGTATTTGGGCGTATCTTTGTGTTTGATCCATGACTTCTGGGCTCTTATCATATTCTCCTGGGCGTTCCGACGGGCTTCTGTTAATTGTTCTAACCTGCTAGACACACTTGGCAAGTTGATTGTCCCTGGCACCCATTTATCTCTAGGGTGGTACCCCATCAGCGTGAAAAACGGGGTCTGTTTTGTGGTGCTGCTTATCGCGTTATTGTGAGCGAATTCCGCTAAAGGTAACTGTGCAGCCCAGTTATCTTGTCTTTCATTAGTCCACAATCTGAGGTACTGTTCCAGCCACTGATTAGTGCGCTCTGATTGTCCGTCCGTCCTCGGATGATAGGCCGTTGATATATTTTGTTGGATGTCGAGGGTTTTGCATAGTTCCCTCATGAATTTCGCTGCGAATCGAGGGTCTCGATCGCTAATGATTTTGCTCGGGAGTCCGAATCGAGGGAGAACCTTCTGAGCGTATAGTATTGCAGTTTCTTCCCCTGACATTGATTCTCGACAGGGTAGGAAAATTGATGCTTTGGAACAATTGTGATCAGTGATTGTCAGAATCGAGTCATACCCGTCTGATGGTGGTAACTTAGTAATAAAGTCCACCGCGATGACTTCGAATGGATTGGCTCCTAATCGCGGGTAGATGGGTTCGAATGGTGCTTTGGTGGGTCGAGTGTTGACCTTGTGTCATTGACACTCTGCACAACCTTGCACATAGTTCATCACGTCGTCCTTCATGTTTGGCCACCAATAGTGTCGAGCTAGCAGTTCTCTTGTTTTTGCTATGCCTGGGTGCCCTGCCGTCAATGCATCGTGATATGGTTTTATGACCTCCCTTAGTTCTTCGTCCTTGGTCGTAGTGACTACGACTTTCCCATTTTTGAACCATACGCCTTCTATTTTCTTGAGTTCATGGGGGCTTACCCATGTCGTGATTCGGGCTTCTTCTTGTATGATGGGGGTCGGCGAGATTCCTGTTACTGTTCATATGAAGATTTTTTTCGGTAGTACCGTGACACGTTCATTGTCTTTTTCCCCCGTATCATAGTCTGGTCTTCTTGACAATGCGTCTGCTCTACCGTTAGCTCTTCCTTTGAGATGATGTATCTCGATGTCGTATTCGTCTAATTCCAGGACTTCTCGCGCTACTCGTCGACTGATTTTCTGTGGGTCTCGCCAGTATTGCAGGTTCAGATGGTCAGAGAATACTCTGACCTTATGAGGTGATCCCACTAATAGATATCTCCAATTCCGTAACGCTTTTACGATGGCCAGCAGTTCCAAGTTGTATATGTCGTAATTTCGTTCGGCTTCATTGAGAGTGGCCGAATAGAATGCTATTGGGTGCTTCTTGCCATCGGGTCCCTTCTGCGTGAGTACTGCTCCAACGGCGAAGCCTGACGCGTCTACTTCAAGATCGTATTGTACCTTTGGGTCTGGGTGAGCGAGAATCGGGTTACTCGTGATACGAGTTTTGAGCGTTTCGAAGGCAGTCTGATGGGCTGGTCCCCAATGCCATTCAACGTCCTTTCTTGTTAATTCGTTCATTGGTTTGGCCACATTGGCGAAACCTCGAATAAAGGGACGGTAAAAATTGCAAAACCCCAAAAAACTGCGCATGTCCTTGACTTTCGTTGGTGTTGGCCACGTGCAGACACCTGAGACTTTTGCTGGATCCATGCGCGTCATCCCCTTTTCAAGGATTACCCCCAGGTAATCAATAGACGGAACATGGAATGCGCATTTGGATAATTTGAAGTAGAGGTCGTGGGCTGCCGCAACTGCGAGTACGGCTGAAACTGCAGCCGTGTGTTACGTGCGAGCTGCACGTGAGCCTGACTTAGGCAGCGTAAGGTGAACGCGGTGACTCAGCAGTAGTCCTACTCAAGCACGAAGGCTGAGTTACGTCTCAACGCACGAAGGCGGAGTTAATGCTTTGATCGTTTGATGCGCGGTGTAACGTCCCGGGTCATGGTATGTATCTGACCTAACCCATAAGTCATGGGACGTATAGGCACGTGATCGCATGACGTCATGGCTCGCGCTGACATTCATTACTATGATGATTACTGATACTAGTACGATACGATGACTGAGGTTTGCTGTACGATTACCAAGAGTCGTAGTAGTTGTGGCGTTTGTCTTAGTGGACGATTACTTAGCAGTAGTGGCTTAGTGGACGATTACCAGCAGATTAGTAGTAGTGGCGGTCTCGCTGACGAAGGCGGATCGCGCGAGTAGTTTATAAGGAAGCTATCGACTGTTGTAGTCGATAGCTTGGATTTCTTGTACAGTTCTCAACTTGTTATCCAAAGCCGGTTTCCTCTCTTCATCTCTCGTCCTTCGGGGCCGCGTATCAAGACAGAACAAGAAGTAACTCCGCCTTCGCGCGTTGAGACGTCACTCAGTCTTTGTACTTGAGTAAGACCATTGCTGAGTCACCGCGTTCACTCTGCATTGCCTAAGTCAGGCTCACG
This sequence comes from Lactarius quietus, assembly GCA_015025155.1. Classification (NCBI taxonomy): domain Eukaryota; kingdom Fungi; phylum Basidiomycota; class Agaricomycetes; order Russulales; family Russulaceae; genus Lactarius; species Lactarius quietus. Next base: position 147,221 of record WITN01000123.1, read on the forward strand.
TGCCACTTGCACGTAACATTAAATCCAAGCTCTATTCAAACCGAACGCCGTGGCAACTCTTAACACCAAAGACGGCTGGGACTTCGTGCCCTATCGTATCGACTCAAGAGAACGAGACGCCCCTACTCGATACATTGTAGGACGAGTTAGGTGGCGACACGTACCAGACACCAGAAGGTCTGAAGAAAACAACACCGGATATTACGCGGAAGCAGCTACATCACAGCGCTTTCACCCAGTAGTGTTCAATAGAGAACGCTGCTGCTGGGTCGAACTCAGGTGGAGCAACACCAACAGCTACTTCGAGGCGACACGACCAGCCGCCGACGATCTCAACATCAATATACCATTGGTAGACGCGCGACCAATTGATCAACAAGGAGCCATAGACGGCCAAGAAGAAATAAACCTCGATTCAGAACCACCGAGGACAGACTTGCGGTTACGAACGACTACCCCAGCCCCGTCAAGTCACACCAGCGAACGATCGCCAACCCCACGAAGTGAAGCCGAACCCGAAGAAATCGCAGTGCAGTCACCAGAAATAGACGCACTCGTCGCACAAACAGCTGAGTTGCACATCCCCGAACCAATTCGAGGAATACCATTCAGCTACATGACTACCCAAACAGTGGTATCACCACCCCGACTCGTTATTAACGAGCAGACGGGTCACGTACAACAATTACAGCCAGAAGACGTACAAGCTGCCAATCGGGCAATGGGACCAGATGTACCCGACGCACCAAGCATTCCTGAACACGACATGTTCTATGAATTCCGACTCAATCGAAACCGAGTACCATCACCCGAAAACAGACCATTCCCACCTGCTAGAGCACCATCAGGAGGAGGAGGACCACCCAACGGTGGATGGCCACGAGGAGGAGGAGGAGGAGGACCACCTCCAGGAGGACCACCGCCAGCGGGACAACCTCCAGTAGCAGGACCAGCAATAGCCAATCAAAACGGGAATGACAAATTCATCGGTAACCCACCGCCAACATTTACAGGAGCAAGGTCACAAGCAGAAGCGTTTATCCTTCAATGGGAGGTCTACGCAGGCGTTAACGCCAACCACTCGGCCATGAGGAACAAGTACCAAAAAGCTATGTTGTTCCTCACATATATACAGGGAAACGCGGTTAACCAGTGGGTAATGTCCGCAAGCCGATGGCTCGTCAACGAGGTGGCCACCGGAACGAACCAATTCGACAACAGGTTGTGGGAGAACCTCCTCAACGCATTCCAAAGGCAGTTCGGTGACGTTCTTAGCAAAGAACGAGCTCAAGCCCAACTCGACGCCGGCATACACATGAAGGATGGAAAGATCGATGACTACATCGCTCAATTCGAACAACTAGTTCGACACGCAGGGTACAATATCAATGCCGAACAAACGCTCAAGTACTTCACAAAGGGACTACCGAGGGCGTTATACGAAACCATGTATCAACACGACGACCCTCGCAACTATGAAGAATGGAGGGAATCTGCCCTTAAGAGGCAGCAGAAATGGATCCACATGCAAACAGTCAGGGGAAACCTTGACGCATTCAAACCAACACGTACGACAGGAGGAGCACTAGCTAAGTTGCTCGCCCCACTCAATGACGATAGAATGGACACATCAGCAGATCGTGTACGAGGACAGCTAGCAGGGGCCGAGGAAATCGTAACAAATCACCCCAGGAACAACAGACCACCGTTCCCACCACGAGGGGGGTTCATTCAAAGACAATTCAAATGCGACCATAGTCAAACACAGTGTTACAACTGCCAGAAGATGGGGCACATCAGTTGCGACTGCAGACAACCTCGCAGACGTCGCGACACACAAGCGCGAACCACGGAGGCAACTATAGAAGCCCCACAAACCAAGGAAGAAAAGGCGGCGGAATGGCTACGAGGAGTAGCAGGAGACGACGAAGAAGTCAAAGACCTAGTCCTGCAACAATTGATGGGGCAGGATTTTGGAAGCGCCTGAACCCGGCGGCCTGGGTGAGGGCAATAAATTGTAACTCTGTATACATAATGCGCTACCGTTCTATGCGAGTACCAGTGTCAATTCGTGCAAGTTACAATAAGGCCGACATCAAAGCGTTAGTGGACTCTGGAGCCACCGACAACTTTATCCATCCGCAATTCGTCAAGAGGATGGGATTGGGACAACGGGCATTAGATAAGCCCAAAAATATCTACAACATCGACGATACCACTAATAAAGCGGGGCAGATCACACACTACCTCACGCTCAATGTGGAAACAGGAGGAACAAAAAAGGAAATGCGATTCCTCATCACGGACATCGGAAAAGAAGACCTACTATTGGGATACCCATGGCTTGCAAACTACGAGCCAAGGTTTAGCTGGCGTCATGCCACCATTGACGAGAAACAACTCCCCATAGTTTTAAGATCGGTCAACCCAAACGACAGAAGAGCAGTGCTAGCAAGGCTGCTCCAGGAAGAAGACAATGACGTGCGAGTATCACGCATGTTCACCGAAGAAAACAAGATACAAATAACGACCCAACTAAACGAGCAAGTGTATGGACGAAGATCGGCGGTTGAACTCGCGATCGACGCCAAACAGTACACAAAAAAGGTCGATATACCAAAAGAATACCAACTATATGCAAAGGTATTTGGAGAAGAAGAAGCAAAACGATTCCCACCGAAGAGGAGTTGCGACCACGCAATGAATTCAAAAAGGGAGCACCAGAGGCCATTGATTGCAAAGTCTACCCGATGACAAGAGTCGAAGATGCGGCACTAGACGAGTTCATCGACGAACAAGTAGAAAAGGGATACATTCGTCCCTCAAAATCCCCGTACGCATCGTCATTCTTCTTTATCAAAAAGAAGGACGGAAAGCTACGACCAGTCCAGGACTACCGGAAAATCAACGAATGGACAATACGGAATCAATATCCGTTACCCCTCATCAATGATCTAATCAAAGATCTCGGTGGGGCGCAAATCTTCAGCAAATTAGACGTCAGACAAGGCTATAATAACATACGAATCAAAGAGGGTGACGAACACAAGGCAGCGTTCAAAACACGTCGCGGACTTTTTGAACCAACCGTTATGTACTTCGGACTGTGCAACTCACCTGCTACATTCCAGAGTTTCATGAACGAGATCTACCGCCCCATTATAGCAAAACACGACGCATTAGGAACGACGATCCGAGTCTACATGGACGATATCGCAATAGCTACAAAATGACAGCCACACGCTCAAATAAAACACCAAGAAGCAGTCTGTGACGTTCTTGCAGTCGCTCAAAAGCACGACCTCTTCTTCAAACCAGAAAAGTGTACCTTCAGCGCTTCTAGCATTGATTACCTGGGGGTAATCCTTGAAGAGGGGGTAACACGTATGGACCCCGTCAAAATTTCGGGTGTTCGCGACTGGCAATCCCCATCATCGGTAAAGGACGTACGATCTTTTCTTGGTTTCTGCAATTTCTACCGGCAATTCATCAAAGGATTTGCTGCTATTGCCAAACCATTAAACAAGCTGACACGCAAGGACGAGCCATGGGAATGGGAAAAGCGACAACAAACAGCGTTCGATACGCTCAAACGAAGAGTTACCGAAGAACCCATCCTCGCACACGCGGATCAAAGCCAACAATTCGACCTAGAGGTCGACACATCTGGATTCGCGGTAGGAGCGGTACTTCTACAGAAGAAACAAGATGGAAAACGACACCCGGTGGGATACTACTCAGCAACGCTCAACGCAGCAGAGTGTAACTATGACATATACAACCTCGAGCTACTAGCCATAGTAAAGGCGCTGCGAAACTGGAGGCATCTACTTGCAGGATCGCCGCATAAAGTACGCATATTCTCAGACCATCTGAACCTCCGATACTGGCGAGACCCCCAGAAAATCAGTCGAAGAATAGCAAGAGAAGTCTTGGAACTAGCCGAATACAACTTCGAAATACACCACGTAAAAGGAACCGCCAATGGAAGAGCGGACGCCCTGTCAAGACGCCCCGACTATGACCAAGGGGAAAAGACAACGAAAACGTCACGGTGTTGGCAAACGAACTATTCGTACGAACCATCAAGACCACAAGACCGCAGGACGAGCAAAGAATACGCAAATGGGTGGACCCACACAAACTAATCAAGGCCGAGGGATTGTGGTGGTATCAGGGACAAAGATTGGTTGTTACTGGGGGACCAGACGAAATCAGAGAAGTAATTCGTACCCATCACGATCCCCCAATTCACGGACACCCAGGAATAAATCGAACGACGCAGCTGGTAGAGCGACAATACTGGTGGCCAACAATGAAAAACGACATCGCGGACTACGTAAAAGGGTGTGCCGATTGTCAACGATGTAAAGTCAATACACAAAAGACGAAAGCACCGTTGCAACCACTATTCCCAAAACCAGAAGCGACGCCGTTCGAAGTCGTGGCGCTAGACTTCATCACGAAGCTCCCCAAGTCGAGGGGATACGACTCCATCCTAACTATCACTGATCATGATTGTTCCAAGGCGTCCATATTCATACCATGCGTCGAAGAAATATCGGGAGAAGAGACAGCAGTCCTATACGCCAAATATGTGGTGGCGCGATTCGGACTACCTTCAAAAATCATCAGCGACCGTGATCCCCGGTTCGCGTCCAAGTTCACGAGGAACTGTGCCGAATCCTGGGGATACAACAGAACATCTCGACGGCTTACCATCCCCGCACTGACGGGCAATCAGAATGCAACAACCAGTGGCTGGAACAATACCTCAGATTCTGGGTCAACGAGAGGCAGGACAATTGGGCAGAGTATCTAGCGTGGCAGAATTCGCACACAACAACTGGACCAATGAGTCCACGCGCGAGTCACCATTCAAATTACTGATGGGATATCACCCGCGCGCTGACTGGACAGATCAGCTGTCACCCATACCACGAATCGAGACAAGGCTGAAACAATTGAAAGAGATAAGACAACAAGCGCAAGCCCAAATGAAGAAGGCGCAACAGTCATGGATTAGAAATCGTGACACACCAAGGTACCAGGTAGGAGATAAGGTCTGGCTTGAGGGACGCCATCTACGCACCAACCAGCCAACCACGAAGCTTGCGCCCAGGAGACATGGCCCGTTCGCCATCACTCAGGTGATGTCACCTGTCAACTATCGAATAGAGCTTCCCACGCAGTGGAGCATCCATGATGTGTTTCACACAGATCTTCTCACACCTTACAAAGAGACGGTGACTCATGGCACCAATTACCAACGCCCACCACCAGAATTGATCGATAACGTGGAAGAATACGAGGTTGAAAAGGTACTAGACTCCCGGAGAAGGGGACGAGGGCGCAAGCTACAATACCTAATCAAGTGGAAGGGGTACGCCGACTCAGATAACCAATGGGTCCCATGGGACGATGTACATGCGGACGAGGAGATAAGGAAGTACAAACAAGCCAATCCAACCGCTGAGACTCACATAAAAGCAGTCTCAACAAAGGACGAGTCTTCCAACACCTCTCATAACATGTCCTATGTCCCACTCACCATTGTCGCCATTGACGAGATCCCCTACATCAACACCCTCACCACGTACGACGACAACAACAACGTGGACGACCCCTCTGCTCAGCAGTCGAACATGTCAGAGCAGCAGCAGAACAAGAACAAGACGAGCGAGACCTGGCCGAGGCTCGCAGGCGATTTCCCACACCCGCAAGCGGAAGAGTGGAGGAAGATGCGGAGGGACTACGGGCTGTTGAAGGAGGTCATGACCTCCTGGCGGCTGGACCAAGTCACGAAGATGAGCCGCAGGAGAGACGGATGAGGATACAGAGGTTGACGCGGCAAGTATCGTCCAGCCCTCCACCGCCTTCACATCCTCCACCGCTGTCGATCAATACGACAGTGACGAGTCTTCCAATGGCTCATACCACGACGCCAACGTCATCTGCACCCGATGCGACAACCCCCAAGACTACTGCCACTGCGCACCCATGCGCGTGCCTCCCCGACTCCAACATGAAGAAGAAGTCGACAACGCTACCATCGAAGCCATGGATGACGAAGGAGGAGCATCTCCGGTTGCTGTCGTCTAGGCCCGACTGCGGAGGAAGGATACGCTATGCGAGGACTCCCCTCATACGCCGAGGCGCGAGACGCCTCACCAATCAATACGCGCCGAGCGAATGCGCCGAGGCGCCCTCACCGTCCCCTATCGCCTACTCCCGGCGGATTCGTCCTCAACAACGGGATGAATTGGGTGCCGATGGTGATCGAGCACGAGGGACGTCGCATCCCGCCCGATACGTGCGGGTACGAATGTGCGACAACCCGGAAGTGTTCGGAACCATGGGGCGCATTCGCCCACCTACCGAGGAGAGATCCACGCAGAACCCTGTCGAGACATGGGACCCGCCGCTGAGTATTCCCGTGAAGATCTGCAGTACTTAGGAGCTGACTTCCGGGGACGGCGCCAGGTTGACGAGGCCCTCGCTCGGCTAGGGGACATTTCCCTAGCAGCCGAGGTGCGGCGCTACCGCGCGTCCCAGGAGGTCATCAAAGAGCTCGAGGCAGCGATCAAGCGGCTCGAGGACGATATCTTCGTCCATGTCGACCGAGCGCGCCACTCAGCAAAGCGGCTGGGAAGGGCCCACGCAATTCTGCGGGTGAGAGATGAACACGAAACCGATGTGGGACTAACTGCCGTGCCCAATTGGGTAGTGGAGCGAGGGCGCTCACCCTTGTGAAGGGGGTGATGTAACGTCCCGGGTCATGGTATGTATCTGACCTAACCCATAAGTCATGGGACGTATAGGCATGTGATCGCATGACGTCGTGGCTCGTTCTTACAATGCTTACTATGATGATTACTGATACTAGTACGATACGATGACTGATGTTTGCTGTACGATTACCAAGGGTAGTAGTAGTTGTGGCGTTTGTCTTAGTGGACGATTACCTAGCAGTAGTGGCTTAGTGGACGATTACCAGCAGATTAGTAGTAGTGGCGGTCTCGCTGACGAAGGCGGATCGCGCGAGTAGCTTATAAGGAAGCTATCGACTGTTGTAGTCGATAGCTTGGATTTCTTGTACAGTTCTCAACTTGTTATCCAAAGCCAGTTTCCTCTTCTCATCTCTCGTCCTTCGGGGCCGCGTATCAAGACAGAACAAGAAGTAACTCCGCCTTCGCGCGTTGAGACGTCACTCAGTCTTTGTACTTGAGTAGGACCATTGCTGAGTCACCGCGTTCACTCTACGTTGCCTAAGTCAGGCTCACGTGCCACTTGCACGTAACAAGCAGCCTCTAGCGTCCAGCCATAGTGATCAGGGCGAGCTCCCCCTGGTTGATATCTAGCGGCAATGACATAGTGCTGTTGTGCTTCATGGTCGAGGGAGAACTTAATGTAATGAGGCCAGTGTCTGGTCCCATCAGCAACAAGCATCTTTGACCATACCTGCCGTGGTTAGTGATGGTCGGGTCATAGCGCATAAACCCATCTGGAATGTCCAGGTCCAGAAGGGTGTCGATAGGACTCTCGACAGGGGTATCGGATTCGTTTGGGAACAAAACATCGGCCTATGCGGTCGGATAGGGAGATGGTGGACGTGATGGGAGTACTAGGGAGGGTAGATGTTGGTGGGTTTGAGGAGGGAGTTTGAGTGAGGGAGTAGGAGAGGACATGGTAGTGGAGGTTGTGATGGAGCGAATAGTGATGGGGGTTTGTGAAGGTTGTGTGTCTTTATATATGGTTCGTACAGCTATCGGGTGTTCCTGATAGAATTCTTTAATCAGTTTATCCCGCGGAGATGTTAGCTAGTGGTTCCCAGCTGTCATGGGCGTCGGAGAAACCTTTCCATCGGACCAGATATTGGAGTTGTTGGTGTCTTCGTCTGGCTCCAAGAATCTTCTCCACTTCCCATTCCGGTTGTCCGTCCACGAGGTCTGGAACGGGTTCCTGATATTTATTCCCGTTTAAGGAGTTTCTTTGTAGGGGGTGAGTAATGAGGCGTGGAATACGTTATGGAGCTTCCATGTTGGAGGGAGTTTGAGCCGGTATGATGTACATGAAACAGCCACTGTGACCAGGAAGGGTCCATATCTTCTGGGCGCAAGTTTTGCCGATGGATGGGTGGTGTTAAGTTTTCGTGCCATACGCGGTCGCCAACATAATAGGGCGTAAAGTTTGAGGGCGTCTCCAGTGATTGTGACTTCCGGAGAGCTTCGGCTGCATCTTTTCGTGCCTGGGTGAGGGTCTGGAGTCGTTCGTTTAATGATGGGGATGATGTGGTGCGAGTAGTCTGATGGACGCGTGGTATATGTCCCATGATGAGTTCAAATGGGGCTTTCTTGGTGGTAGCGTTTGGCCATGAATTGAGCGTATACTGTGCTAAGGGTAGCCATCTGCTCCAGTCAGTCTGGTGGTAATTGGTGAAGATACGGAGGTATTGTTCCAGCTTTGGTTCGTCCTTTCAGACTGACCGTCGGTCTGTGGATGATAAGCAGTACTGGGGTTATGGGTGATGGATAAGATACGTAAGAGTTCTTTTGTGATGGTGGCGAGGAAACAGGGATCTCTGTCCGAAATGATACGTGATGGGAGTCCGTAATGGGGAAGTACGTAAGTAGCATATAGTAATGCTGTTTCAGCAGCATCGATGGTTTTGTTGCAGGGGATGAAGATAGATGCTTTAGAGAAGGTGTCCGTAATTGTAAGTATGGAGTCATAGGTATCAGAAACTGGAAGTTTAACAATGAAGTCCAGTGCGATGGATGTAAAGGGTAATGTATACGTATCAGAGGGGATGGGAAACGGAGGTGGTTTAGGTTTCGTGGGGTTGTTTTTTCGTGATTGACAGATGGTGCAGCCTTTTACGTATTCTGTGACCGCTTGTTTCATGTTCGGCCACCAATAGTCACGAGCTATAGCCCAGGTGGTGTTTAGAAATTCCTGGGTGTCCAGCGGTAGATGAGTCGTGATAGAGTGAAATTACCCCCCTCCTTAAGGAAAGGTCTTCCACGACCGCTAGTCGGGTATCGTACCAAAAGAAATTTCCTTCTTTTCTGAGGTTAAAGGTGGTGGCCCACTTGTCTAGGAGACTTCATTGGTGTAATTGACAAGCTTTTGCACGCTCGTCAAGCGAGGATAAGGTCGCTGTTTGTATGAAGAGGTGGTCAGGGAGGACGGTGACGTCAGTATTGTCAGAGGAGCCGTCGTCGAAGTCGGGTCGTCTAGATAGTCCGTCCGCTTTATTTGTTACACCCGCAATGTGGACGAGTTTTATATGGTAATCGGCAAGATGGGGGATGTATCATGCGACTCTTCTGTTTATATGCTGAGGTTTACGGTAGTATTCTAGGTTTTTGTGGTCTGTGAATACTGTGACCGGGTGGGGTGAACCGAGGAGGAGATGTCGGTACTGGGTGAGACCACGATATACGGCCAGAAGTTCTCTATCATGGATGTCGTAGTTTCGTTCAGCATCATTGAAGGTCTGTGAATGGAAGCCTACGGCAACATGTTTGCCCCTATTATCTTGTTGCGTGAGGATGGCTCCTGTGGCGAATGCAGAAGCGTCTACTTGAAGAAAGAAGGGATCAGTGAGCTTGGGTTGTCGGAGGCATGGGTTTGACAGGACAATGTTAATTAGTTTGTCCATAGCGGTGCGGCATTCTGGGGTCCAGGAGAAAAGATGTTCCTTTTTAGTGAGAGTAACAAGTGGTCGTGCAATGTTGGCGTAGTTAGGGATGAAAGGACGTTGATAACCGACTGTTCCTAGAAAGCTGCGTACTTCTTTAACCGTCTTTAGTTCTCTGGGCCAGGTACGTAATCCGTCGGCTTTCTTGGGATTGATAGTGATTTTGTCCCCCTCCACGATTGCGCCTAAGTATTCAATGTGAGTCTGTTCGAACTCACATTTTGAGGGGCGAAGGAAGTACGACTCCAATGTGAAAAGATCAAGTACATCATGAACGATTTGTCGGTGACGTTCGAGGTTGTTATCAGTAGCGATCAGGACATCATCCATGTAGACATGGAGTTCCGTGGGATATTTTCTAGTGAGGGGACGGAACATCTTTTCCATGGCTCTGCAGAATGTCGCTGGGGAATTGGTGAGTCCGAAAAACATGACGGTGGGTTCGTAAAGGCCAAAAGGGGTTTTGAACGCTGCCGTCCATTGGTCTTCTTCTCTGATACGAATGTTATTATAGCCCCATCGTATATCGAACTTGGTGAACAATGTTTTGCCCTGCAGATGGTCGAGGATGTTGGCAATGAGGGGAAGGGGATATGTGTCGCGGACAGTCCACGAGTTGAGCTGTCGATAGTCCATGATAGGGCGTAATTTGCCGTCCTTCTTAGCGCGGTAAAACATTGGTGATGCGTAAGGGGATTTTGACTCTTTGATATAACCTTTCGCCAGATGTTCATCAATAAACTTCCAGGTTGCATCCAGCTCAGTTTCTGTTTGACGGTAAAGAGAACAGTCCATGGTGGTTGGAGCGCCTGGCTTGAGTGTGATGGCGTGATCTTCTTCTCGTGCTGGGGGAAAACGTTGTGCAGCTTTCTCGCTGAAAATCTTCCAGTGACGATGGTATGCTTCTGGTAGTTGTTCGCAGATTCTTTTGTTCTGTATCTGCTATGGTTTGGGCTTCACGAGTGACAACTGGTTGAGTAAGGGTACGCTGGTAACTGGCGGTTTCGATGGTGACATCTTCTCCTTCTAGGGTGTTAGAGTTCCAATTAATACGGGGATTAAATGTTTGAACCAAGGATGTCCCAGAATGAGGCGGTCGCGTCCTAAGTCAGCAACAAAAAATAGTTGTTTGACTTTCTGTGTTCCTCGACGAACCCATAGGTTACAGTAGTCGTGATCCTTCCTGCCCGGTTTTCTGAGCCGTCCACGTTATTGACACGTCGTTCTTGACGAGGGGACGGGTGCCCATTCTTAGGGAAGTGATGGTCGTTTGTCGATGAAGTTGTGGGTAGCACCGCTGTCTAGCAGGGCTTCAAGGGTGGTCTTTCGGTGGTACATGCACATGGAAATTTGAATAGTCATTGAGTCTGATTTCATACTGTACATGGTAGCCACTGTTGCCGAATCTTCGACCGTAAGAGTTCGGCATCTTAAAAATCCTCTCCCATATCTTGTCCGTCAAGGTACTCGCCACGTTCTTCTTCAGTCATACTCCCAATAAGGGCACGGATTTGTTGTATCTTGGTCAAGGTAGGCATAGTTGTAGGGGAGTTCGTGGTTGGTGTGGTAACAGGGGTCGGAGTAATAGGTGTAGGGGTGTCAGCAACGCGAACGCGAGGGTTGTTGTTGTTCTTTGGACAATTTCTCGCCATATGACCTTGTTGGCGACACCTGAAACAACGGCCTTCTTTCCTATATTGTTCCCGTTCGTGTCAGTGAGTCGTTTGAAAGGAATAGGGTATCAGTGGCGTCAACATCCATGGGAACAACATGGTTATTGTTGTTTGTACGTGTGATGGTGGTTCGTTGATTCCTGTGGAACTGCCCCTGTCTTTGACCTATAAGGTTATTGTTATAGAGTTCGCGGACTCTTCTGACTTCTTTCCCTGCCGCTGTTTGCCATTCTTCCATGGTATCGGGGGCATTTTCTCGATCAATAACTCGTCGATGGATGTTGGGACGTAGTCCTGCCCTGTAGCGTGCATTAGTGCCCAAGCATCGAGGTCCCATCCTGCCATCTTAGCAAGATGGTTAAAGGTGGCGTTGTAGGTGTCTATGTCAGTACCATCCATTTTTAGCCCGAAGAGTTGGTCCGTGGCCGTCTGTTTCTTGCCGTATCTCCCCAAGCGTTTTTAAAGCCATTCTCGAAGTTCGTCCAGAGTGAAGCATCTGACTTGTCTTTATAGCCTGTGGCGCCGGTGGTGGTGACTTTGACGAGGTCTTCCATCAACATATTGACCCAGTCATCGACGAATGGTCCCTTAATGTATGTAAGTGCTGTGATGACTTTCATGAAAGGGAGGCTGATGGATGGATCGGCGTTTAAGAGGCAGTATAATTTGAACTCGTTAAGAAACTTGTCAGATGCGCTTCGATCCCCTGTAAATATTCCTGGGGGACGCCCTGGAGGCTAGTGGGGGTACGGTAGTGTGGTCATGGTGGGTTTTATGGATGGGCAACGGGTGGGATAGTGGGTGCAGTGAGAGGGTGAGTGCCTTGGAGTGTGACGTGGTTTGTATCTGTGTAGCTGCTGTGGTGACGGTGGTATCTGAGGGAGTAGTGTGTGGTCGATACTGTGGGTGACTAGGGTCGGTGATGTGCCAATAGCCTAAACCGTAAGAGTTTTCTTTGGCGATACGAAGTGTTCGCCGGGTGTAAAATTCTCTTTTGCTGTATGTGAGACCGAACCAAGTGTCTAAGTTCCCGTCGTTGATAAATTCGACAGGTACTCTCTTTAGTTCGTCTGGGTGGGGTTCGTTGATATAGTAGCCGGCTTTAGCGTTTGTGGGTTTGTACCAATAAGCAGATCCTTTGATGTGTACTGGTAGATCGTCAACTAGTCTTCGTTCGACGATTACTGGGGAATCTTTGTCAAGGAAGGTGACTTCGACAGCCGCCACAGTGATTCAGTGATACAGGGTTACGGGGGATACGGGCTTCGGTGAAGACAAGCGAATAGAGTTAGCTTTGTCTTATTTACGTCCTTGCGGAGACGTAGGATGCTCGACGTGAGCCTAGACAGTGACTAGTCAAGGGTTCAATGGTTTCCAAGTTACTAGTGGACACGCGTTGATGGCGGTCAAAGGTTCCTGTGGGTTCAAGGTAGTTTCAGTGATACAATGACTCGGTGATTCGATGAGGTTTTGCAACCAACAATGGAAGAGCAGAGGAGACAATGTGAT